>JBDJHY010771034.1:0-15427 GCA_039654485.1 Withania somnifera | reverse complement strand
GTCTTTTGCTGACTAGACTCAAGATGACCAATCTTAGCCCTCTTACTCTGATGACTCTCTATGAGCTTTGCCTTATCCTTCTTAATCTGCTCAAGATGAACCATCAACCTACCAATATCCATCACACTGCTAAGCACAACTGCTCTCCAAGACAGGATCAAATAAATAAAAAGGACGGACATGAACATATCCATCCTGGTATGTATATCAACAATCATCAGGTGCATACGTTCAAAACTTTATAAATCTCATATCATAACTAGAGACATACGAAGCCCTACTCCAAACTCAAAAACTCTCTAACCCTCCCTTGCCTCTTCTCTATAGAAAAGAATCAACCCATGAACGTAGTCTCAAACTCATCCCAAGAAGTTACAACTACACTAACTCCCCTATTCTTCCTCCACAAATAATACAAAGACCTGGAAATATCGTTCAGATGATAAGATACCAACTCCACCTTATCAATATCAAGAAATCTCATCAAATAATAAATCTGATGAAGCCTATCGATAAATTTCTCCATATCATCAATAGTCATCAAACCATGGAACTCCAAAGGACCCAACCTCAAGAACTCCCCTACCTTCATAACTTTAGCATTAAGAGAAATTGGTTGACCCAAAGGAATCTGAGATGGATGCTAAGCCTGTGCCAGTACTGTCTATAGCCATCATGTGCATCATGTTGCGTAACTCACGAGTGTAATGTTTGTTAGATACTATAGCTGAGGCTTTGGTGATTGTGGAGCCTGATTCTGCTAGTTCCTATTTTTGGCCTGGCGAGTTGATCATCGTGGAGAAATGATCATTCTAAAATGCGTAAGGAACAAGTTAGAAGTGACAATATCTCAAAGTTAAACTCCAAATCATGAAGTAGAACATCATTAAAGGGAAGAGTTTTGTAAACATTCAGTATCCTCTAAGTCGTAGATGTTATGTGCATCCACAACTGAGACTTCACCTAACACTGGCTTTCAGACATGTCCTACAACTTTATGAACCTGGTGCTCTAGTACCAAGCTTGTAATTCCCCAGATCTTAGCCCTAAGTCATGTCAGGAATTCTTAGCCATTAAGTTGCTATACAAGCCTCAGAATAACTACTTTTACCATGTAAAGCTCTACTCACATCTCAAAATAAGCAATAAGAATAGTATGTAATAGGAACCTCATGATAATCAATAAATAGTCTCAATGTTAATAGATAACTCAGGTCTCAAAAAACTATATGTATTAGTCTGAAAGCCTCTCCTAGCTAAATAGTGGACTGCTAGCATAATATTTTACTAGCTAATCTCTAAAAATAAAATAATAAATTAATAAAGCTATAGTCCAAGCTCTATATAAAAAATAAAGAAACTCCATATCTTTCCTTCCAATACAATGACAACTCACCGGTCTACTAATCTTTTAGGAATGCAAGTAGTGCCAACCTTGAACGTCCATACCATTGGCAATATGTGGATTAGGTAAAACACATGCATCAAGACTAGAATCAGCGTACAAAACATGTTCAGAGTACTGACAAGGTATAAAAAAGCTATATATTATAATAATAAATACTATGCAATGCATGAAATTTATCTCAACTTCATATCTAACTCAAGTAAGCAATTTAACATTTTATAATAGAAATGGTTAGAAGTCTCTTCCGGTGCGGAGCCATCTGAAGAGAGATGGGGAAATTCTCCCCTCTTCTTCTCAACTCATCAGTTTTAATAAAAGATACTGACTTAAAAAAAACTAGCTTTCACTTCCTTTCTTTTAAGGCATTCAATTTGTAAATTCTCATTAGAGAGTTTCTATAATTGACATACCTCAAGTCCTAAAGAGATAAAGTATGCATATTACTATATGTTTAGGGGATACCATACCCTGCCACAGGATGAGACACTCTCTCTAGTGCATCTAACTATTCTTACAAGGAACAATTGAGCAGTACCAAAATAATGTCCTACACTGGCTACACAGGTTTATAGGTATAAGGGCCTTTATTGATGGCCTCTGCTCACCCTAGGTGCTAATACTCCTCCCATAAAATTCTTTTATTTAAACTTTCACTTTCAATCTTCTCGACTAATGGATATTCTCTAATAAAACCTCTAGACTTATCCCACTACTCGTACACACCTACTATTGATATAAAGTCATAGTTAGGAGCCATAGTGGCTACCTAAGCGATGCCTTGAAGAGACTTTGGTAAAACCTATAAATCATGGCCTGTGAGGGATAGCTAGGCTATGTACCCCTATTATTCCCAATAGAACCCTCAGTACATCCCATCAATACATGGTAAAAACCTCAGGTTCTGAAAAATACTTAATAGAAAATTTAGGCCTGAATATCCAAATTAACTCAACGATGTGTTTCTAGTAGATACCTAGGATGACAATATCCTTAATCACTGCCAAAACTTAGTTTTGATGCACAAATACCAACAACTATGCACATATCAATGTTATCATGGAAAGTGGTGCTCAATTAGATTGACAAAGAAATCAGTCCAAGACAGGAAATAAGCAATCATTTATCACTTAAATCAACTTAGCCCCCTATTGGGATTAACACTACAACCCATTTCACTTAAGACATCACAAGGCAATTTCAATATTATTCCAGCCTAATACGATCAAATTAAAAAAAAAGAATCATCTGGGGGTAATAGTTAAGCCATGAAAATTAACCACAAGGATATTTTTATTTGGATTTCAAGTATCATGATTAGAATTTTGAAGTATCAAAGAATAATAAAAATTTAAATTATTCAAGCCTAAACAAGGCATCACAAACCACATTAATGAGATATTTCACAAGAACAAGCCATACAATCATGATATCAAGTAATTTTTTATTTTAAGCCTGGGATACTTGACTCTGGTACTTGGGTGGACCTCATCATTTAAGCCATGTGGACACCCCCTATATACCCATTTTCTCCAACTTTCAGATAAATAACTAAATAAACAATTAACACTTTATAAAAAGACCATAGAAACTTCAACCTCCCTAAAAATAGATAATAATGATCAGTCATGAAAACACCTCTGAATGCACATAGTCTAGTCACAAACACTATATACACAAGAAAAAATACAACAATCAATACCCATATTTTGTTATTTAAAGGTTTGTTCAAATTGTTTCCCCGGGCACGCAAGAGTAAAACCATAATTTATTGCAAAAATGTATTACCCATTATTTGGGAAATATAATTATCAAGTCTTAGAAAAATCTTAGTCCATTTCATAATCAAAATCAAGGTTTTCAAATTTTTTAGTTCAAGATCAAGACTACCATTATAGCTTCAAAACGTTCATTTTTTTAGTCAAAATTATGTTAAAGTAGATATAAATCGATGGGGAAGGATTTAGAATCATTATCAAATTAATTTCTTATTCTTCACAAAACTTTGGTGTAAAGGTCGAGTTTTCATATGAATAAACAAAGAAGAACTTTTTTTCAAAAAATATCCCAAGTAAATGTACCTTTTTTGTGTTGTAAAGAACCCACTACAATTGCATCAAGCCTGACCTCACCTTGTTCACGATAGATCGATTGAAATCGTGGTCCATAACTTAAACTAGTCCAACCTCTTTTGTTTATTGCAATTGCAGAATAGACGTCATGATTATGACCATTAGAAAATTATACCATCGTGAGCACGAAAGGAAGCCCACGATTATGGACCTGCCCCGTGAACGTGGAGGAGTGCTGGTTACTGCACCAGTAGTAGCACTGAATGCAAAACACTTAAGTTAGAGATATTCCAAATGGACATTTGGAATCATTCGTAATCATGTGCAAACAAACTATATAGGTAACCATACTAAATTTGATGTTTCGGACTCAATATACCATTTAAATATGAATTTGAGGTCTTTTTGAGCCAATATCAATTAAGGATCCATTTTAACTAAATTTCACCAAAAAACCCAAAATTCCCCCTGAATCACCAAATATAAATGAGACTGTATTTTATACTAAGAGCCACCTTTCGAATCTAAAAGAATCATACGATTTTGAATTTTTGCATTTTAACCTCAAATATTGACTCAAGTTAATCATTATTATTAAACTTCCAACTTATCTTGTGAAACTACTTAAAATCAACATGAAAGGGTAGAATCAAAGGTAAAGGTCCTCCGAGATCAACTTCCACATTCTAGAGTTGATGAAACTGATAGATTTTTAATTCGAGGCTCTAGCTCCAAATGTTGACTAATGTTAACCATTTCAAACTTATAGATTCAAGCCCAAGAATGCTTCCAAACATGCCCATAATTCCTTTTTGTTGCCAAACCAATCATGAAACTTGGCATAGTTTAATATAATACAGCTATGAGAAAGGGGTAAATGGTAATCTTTAAAAAAAATAGAAAAATGAACTTCAGGGTCATTACACGAAGAATCCTTCATATTTACTATTCATATTGAAATGTGTTTTCACTTAAATCTTAGTGTCTTGTCTTGTTGGTGTACTGACCCTAAAGGTCATTTTCCTATTTTCTGTGTATTTTCCTAAACAAAATTTGATTCCATGGTTGATATGGGAACGAGATGTAATTCGAGATGATTTTTAGAGATCCTTTAGTTTAGAGTCTTTATGGGTGAAAATCAAAACTATAGGGGTCGTTTGGAGTTTGGGACCTTTTTTCATAAATTCTTCAGTTCCATCACCTTTGAAATATCAAATTTCGTCTACTAGGACCTTTATTTTCTATTTAGGCCTTTTGAAATGATTTTGGGTGGTTGATAGGATAAAGGAGATTTTAAAAGTAAATGATTGACTTGACCCAATATCCAGCCTTATATTGCTCGGATTCAAAATTTGATGGTTTCATCTGTTTTAGGAGATGGTCTTTGGCCTAGATAGAGGTTTTGTTTATTTTTCATAAGCCCCGAGGATATATTGGTCTTGTTTGTGATTTTATTTACAAATGGACCCTTAGCAGGTACTAGGTCAAGGGGACCTTGTACCAATATTTTTATGCTTTATTTGAGTCCAAAATGTCAAAATCTATATGTTTGTAGGTTTGGTTTATTATCACAAGATTCCTAAAGAATCCTGAAGGTCCATTCAGAGTCACTTTTAAACTTGTGTTTTTAGTTGTTCCAGTTGTTTTTAGTGTTGTCACCAGGTCTCCTCCATGCTAGCAGGAGAAGACCGCATTCGAAAAGCGTTAGAATTCTTGTTCTCCATATTCGCGACATTATCACCTCTTTTGTGGTGAGGTCCCTTGTTCGTGGTGAATGTCTAGCAGTGCGCCTTTGCGACTTAAATAGAAAAGGTTTATGTATTTGTTTACATTTTCATGAAATACTTGAACCAAAAACCCTATTTTGACAAAGTCGGTCAAGGATTTTCGAAGATAATAATTAGTCTAAGTTCTAAACCTATTTTCATCAGTTATCATTCACTTTAACATATTTTTACGTCAACATTTTAGGATTTTGAACCCCAAATCAGTAAGTAAAATGACCTTCAAAATGAATAGAACTTGATTTTCAACCACAAAATAAAGTGTGTTTTTGATAAAACATGATATTTAGCTTACCTAAGTGATGAAGAACATAATTTTTTGATCAATCTACGATTTTAACCCTGTGCGCTAGGGGTGGAATTCTATTGAAGTTTTGAAATAGTAAGTTATGGGTATTGATTGTTGTTACTTTTTGTGTATTGTTGATTGTATAATAGATTGTGTAGGTTTTGAGGATTTTTAAAAAGGAAAAGCACCTGAATGACAACATTCTCCATATATTAAGGAAAGTATATTCGTATTAGTTTTCGTAAAGTGTTAAACGATTTCTTACAAATTATTTTGTGATTTGGGATAATGGGTACTTCGGGTTTGATATTATCAAGCACGTTGTTCCTAAAATGAACAAGTTGAAATAATATAAATATTTGATTGAATTATTGAGTCTTACATGAACTGAGTTGGATTATGAATTGATTGTTTTCACTCATGTAGTTGGAAATGATATATTTACAATGAAATAGGGCTCAGGAGTATACACCTTGTTGAAATTGCTTTGATGTATTATTTACACCTTTATAATTAAAGAACTTGTGATGCCCGAGAGGGTAAATGAAGTTGTAAAATATATTCAGGAATATGAATGCCCATGATTAGCTGATATTATTGGTTTGAAATTCAATATTATGATATTCCAATGACATGTACATGATAATTACCCACCTTGAATAATTGAATATAAATATAGACTATATCTTGTGAGCTATGGGAAATTATTTGGATACTCAGTCTGAGGCCCATTCCTGATGTCTGATTTTAGATGGACAGTAGGTCCAGATCATGGATATATAGTTCAAGGATCCAATTGGATGTCTAATATATTGAATGTATAGCTCGAGGTTCATACCAGCGGTCTAGATTTGTATAAGTACATGGAACTCGTGAGTCCCCCATGGTCTTGGCTGAGACATATATATAATCAACAGGTGTGTACATGTTATGGACATGCATTAAGACATTTGCATATTGCATTGAATTCTTTTTGATTTGTGGCATTGATTATCTGTCCACATTAACTGACTTATTGAGGCTATATGATATTGATTTATTCATTGATATTATATGATATTGACTAATTCCTTGACATTATTTGATATCTACTGATTCCTTGAGATTATTTGATGTTGACTGATTCCTTGAGATAATTTTATATCGATTGATTCCTTAAGATTATCTAATATTTAATTGAATTTTTGGGATTATGTGATATTGATTGATTCCTATTAGTACCAATTTACACTACTGCCTGAGATACTATATTAGCATAGAAACTGTTTTAGGTTGCAGTATATCATAGGATCAGTTGGGAGTTAGGGGATTTCATTTTCTCTTTATATTTAGACCAGTTGAGGACGCTACCGAGTACCATTTTTTGTACTCGCTCTTTGCTTTTTGTTCAATAATGTGTAGGTGTTAAGCCCCAAGATTAGTGACTTCCTCCATCTCCCATCAGTCCATCAACTGTTTGATAATTTTCGGGTAGTTGATTGTCTCTTCATCAGTTATTGAAACTTCTTCTTTTAGTGTATTTACCTTATAAAGACACGATATTAAACATTTGAATTCCTTGTAAACATTATATAAAGAATTTTATTATAGTGGAAACCTGTTCCTTGGTATAGATATAAATGTATTGGTTTCTCATATTTAAGGTGTTTATGTATCTTACTTCTGCATTTAGTTATATATTTTATATTGGCTGTTCTATCAGGTTTTAGAAGGTAGGTGTCTTCACATCCAATTTTTTAGTTGTGACAAGTGACATCAAAGCCCTAGGTTTGTAGGTCCCACTGTATACAAGCAAAGTTTATTAGAGTCCCACAAATAGGTGCACATACGCTCGTTACTAATCCTCAAGAGACTAAGGAACTCTAGGAAACATATCTTAATTCTTTCATTCTTATATCGCCTGATTGTTATGAACGTTCTGAGTCTTGTGTGTTTTCTTTGACTGGTAAGGACCAGAGCTATAGTCGATAGAGTTGATGATCCTGAGGGTGTACCTAAGACATTTTCCAAGGTTAACGGCAAAGTCATAGTTATAGGCCTAGGTAGAGCCAAAGGTATGGCTAGAGGGCATCCCTAGCTAGAGGTTGATCTAGGGAAACTTCACTTGATCTTTAGTTGGATAGTGCTGAAAATAAGATTCTATATGAGTTTATGGAAGCCCCTCTTTTACAGGATACTCTGTTGAGACTCCTTTGGGTACTTAAAAGAATGACACAGGCCAGTACACCCCATGATTCAAAGAGTAGGGTTGGGGCAGTGACCCAAGATGAGCATGGTATTCTAAGAGTTCATGATTCGATAGGCCATCTACCAGTGATGCCAGTTCAGGTGGATCATCAACCTGAGGTTCAAGTTTTGGATGGACTCCTCTTGTAGTTAAAGGGACATTAGGGTAGCCACTAATTGCACATTGAGTTCATGAGCTCCAGATACAAGCGGTTAGGGTTATAGTCACAGTCATTGTTGTAATATCAGATTACCATACGTGGTGGTATGGTAGATTTACGAAGGTGGACCCATTATAGTTTCTAGGTAGGCAGTTTAGGGATCCATATGTGTTTCTTACCACTTTCCATGAGCTAAAATAGAGGGTTTGGTTGGTACAAACACATGGGGTAGATTATATGGTTTTACATCTTTGAGGGCTAGCTCGATAGTAGTAGGGTTGTTATGTTGATTCTAGGATAGATGGGTCTTCTCCTATTACTTGGGTGATATTTTATCGAGTGTTTATGTATATATATTTGTATCTTAGTATGAGGTATGGTCTGCATTGCCAATTTTATGAGTTGAGGTTGGAGGGGATGACTTTTGATAAGTATGTGGCTTAATATTATGAGATATCTTGACATGACTTGGCTATATTTCCAAATGAGCAGGAGAATATAGCTAGGTTTATGAGCGGTTGATCGCTTTTCTCCAAACTTTGGTATTTTTAGCCTTTCAGATAGATGGAGCTGATCTTAGGTTGTTTTACATGCCGTAGAGCCACCTAAGTCCTATGTTTTAGCTTTGTTTGGAGAATATATTTATGATTTGTGAGTGTCTTTTGGTTAAATATGTGTAAAGTGTTGCTAACATATGTGATTAGCATTTTTTAGGGTTATTTTGCAGTTTGAGGCTGATAGAATAAGCTTAGAAGTAACAGATGGAGCAGGCAAAAGAGCAGCAAAGTAAAACCTATCACGATAGGGATCACTACGTGATGGGAGCTCTATCACGATAAGGATCACATCGTGAGATCCTTTGTTTCATCAACTAAAATCCTGTTCAAGGAAGGATTAATTAAGGGCAATTTGCTATTTTCACTCAAGCATCTATATAAACATTGGGAAATGTTTTTCTGACGAGAGTTCTGATTTTTGGCTTTGGAAAAGAGAGGCAACACTTACAAAATTAAAGACACAAGAAATAAGATAGAAGACAACCTACAGTTATCTCTCTATTTCAATTCTTGGATTGTAATGATCTTTACTTTATATACCGAATTGACTATTAGCTTTAGCGGCTAAATCCCCTTATTCTAGGGTTATGGTTAACACACCTTGTATGGTTTTACTTTGATATAAAGTAGTACTTTTTCTTACATTGATTGTTCTTACGCCTTATACTTAATGTATTTCTAACTGTTGGTCACTATTGGAGGCAATTCTTATTTTGCAAGATTTCTTGAATTGAATATTCTTGTGAGTGAAATAAGTACGTAAGGAGTGTACTTAGGTCAATGACCTTAATTCGAGATTAACAACCTAATGAGTAACTAAGACATGATAGAGTATTTAAGTGCTTCAGTTGGTTAATATGGAAGAAAGTATAATGCATTTATGAAAGTCATATAACAGATGTCAATTGGAGTAGTTGTGTGCTTGTATAAATAGAGGCTAGAGGACTATAAATCCCTTGTCGTAATTTCAACCCCTAAATCAACAATCAAAGAATAAGTACCTTTGTGAAGATTAAACTATACTCATGTGTGTGCAATTTCCATAACCTTGGGACTTTTTTTTTTTATACCTATCTTGTTGAGTTATTTCACTACCTATTTATTTTACGTATTAATAGTTACATTAGAACTAAAGAAATTCACACTCCTATCCTATTTTATTACAGTGCATTATAGATTAAGATCTTACATAGAATCATTTGGCAAGTCTAATTCATAATTCCATGTCCTTGGCCCACTCACTCCTATGTATCCGCATATTTTTCTTCCAACTTTGACATGTTATCTGATGCATTGACCACCCCTCTTCATGTGTCTACTCTTGTGGGTGAGTCAATAATGGTGGATCGAGTATAGAGATCTTGTCTAGTAGTCTTGTCGAGGTATGAGACTTGGGTAGACATGATACTTGACATGGTAGACTCTGACGTTATTTTGGGTATGTATTGTCTTGCTCCTTACCATGCCATTTTATATTTCCTAGACAAGAGTGTTACATTTTGCAAGCTTGGTATTCTGAGGGTTGAATGAAAGGGTACATACGAGTTGTATCCTCATAAAGTTATCTCTTTTCTTCAGGCAAGGAGATTGATTGGAAAGGGGTGTATGTCTTATTTGTCCTTTGTGTTAGATGCTAGTGTTGATCCTTCTTTCTTAGAGTCGGTTCTTGTGATTAGAGAGTTTGTTGATGTGTTTGCTACAAATCTTCCTTGTGTCTCTCCTATTAGGAATATTGATTTTGGTATTTATTTATATCGGGTCATCAAGCCCATCTCTATTCCTCCTTACCATATTGAGTTGAAGAAGCTAAATGAGTAGTTACAAGACTTTTTTAGCTAGGGTTTCATTTGTCCTAGTGTTTCACCATGGGGTGCACCAGTCTTATTTGTGAACAAGAAGGATGGTTTCATACGTATGCACATTAACTATAGACAATTGAACAAAATGACTATGAAGAATAAGTCTCTCTTTCCTCGCATTGATGATTTGTTTTACTAGCTCCAGGGAGCCACTATCTTCTCTATTATTTACTTCAGGTTCGGGTATCATCAGTTGAGGATTAGACATTTGGATATTTATAAAATAGATTTTCATACCATATACGGGCATTATGAGTTTCTGGTGAAGTATTTTAGGCTTACTAATGCCTTATCTTCATTTATAGAGTTGATGAATGGAGTATTCCATCCCTATTTGGATTCATTCATAATTGTGTTCATTGATGATATCTTAGTTTATTTCGACACTAAGCCTGACCATGTTCAGCATTTCTGGATTGTACTTCAGAGATTGCAAGATGAGAAGTTATATGCTAAGTCTCAAAGTACGAGTTTTGGTTAAGGTTAGTGAGATTATTGGGACATATAGTGTCCAAGGAGGGTATTATGGCCGATCCATCGAAGATTGTAGTCATGCATGATTGGGTGAGACCTGCCTCACTAATCGGGATTCATATCTTTATTGGTTTGGTTGGGTACTATAGGAGGTTCATTTAGGGGTTTTCTTATATTACCTCTCCATTAAATAGACTGACTTAGAAAAAAATTCCTTTTCAGTTGTCTGAAGAGTTCAAGGAGAGCTTTAAAAAGCTCAAATCATTTTTAACATCATCTATTATTCTAATTTTACTCATGAAAGGTAAAGCTTTCACTATTTATTTTAACGATTTGTGGTTTGGTTTGGGTGCAGTATTGATGAAGGAGGATAAGGTAGTAGATTATTTCTTCGAGACAGTTGAAGGTACATGAGAAGAGCTACCCTACTTATGACTTAGAGTTGGCAGCAGTAGTATTTGTATTGAAGTTGTGGAGATATTACTTTTATGGGGTACATTGTTGACCATAGGATCCTTTAGTACATTTTTATCGAGAAAGATCTTAGTTTGAGACAACGACGTTAGTTAGAGTTTCTTAAGGATCATGATATAAATATTTTGTACCTCCCAGGAAAGGCCAATATGGTGAAGGATTCCCTTAGTTGAAAATCCTCGAGCATGGGTAGTTTGGCTTGTATTCTGGCTAAGGAGCTACCTTTTTGCTATAGATGTTCTGAGTCTAGCCAACAATTTTGTTAGATTGTAGATTTCTGATGATGGTGGTGTGCTTGCATGTGTAAAGAATTGTTATTCGCCGGAAGAGAAGATTCATGCCACTCAGTTTGATTATGTTATGTTGAGTATCATTCATGATAAGGTTCTGTGAGGTGAGGCCAAGATGGAAAAGTTAGATTCTTAGGGTATTTTTAGGATTAGGGACAGGATTTGCGTCCCTAATTTGGTGATTTAGTGAGGTTGATCTTAGAGGAGGCCCAAAGTTCTATATACTCAATTCATCTAGGGGCGACGAAGATGTATCATGACCTAATTCAGTATTATTGGTGGTATATTATAAGGAAGGATAACCCAAATTTTGTTGCTAGGTTCTTAAAATGTTAGCAGGTGAAGTTTGAGCACTAGAGGTCGGGAGGTGTGTCTCAGAGGTGCTTATCCCCCAGTGGAAGTGGGAGCGCATAGTACTCTCATTTCTATCATATGTTACTAAGACACAGTTTACTTCCCAGTTTTGGAGTACTATGTTGCGTGAAATTGGTACTCAACTTGATATGAGCACAACCTTTCATCCTCAGACCGGTGGTCAGTCTGAGCATACTATTCAGGTGCTTGAGGATATGTTGTGAGCTTGTGTTATTGACTTTGTGGTAGTTGGTACCTATTCTTACCTCTCGCTGAGCTTGTCAATAACAACAATTTCTATTCGAGCATTCAAATAGCACCTTTTGAGGCATTATATGGTAGGAGGTGTAGATCTCTGATAGGTTTGTTTGAGACTTTTGAGGAGAGACCATGGTACATGGATTTTTTTGTGAGATTCTATGGATAGAGTTAGAGTGATTCAGACTCAATTACTTTCTTTCAAAAGTAGGAAGAAGATTTATGCTGATAAGAGGGTTAGGACATTAGAGTTCAAAAAGGATGATAAAGTGTGGTTGAAAGTGTCACCCGTGAATGGTACGATGAGATTTGGGAAGAAAGGTAAGTTGAGTCCTTATTTCATTAGTACCTTTGAGATTCTATAGCAGAAGGGAGATATTGCTTAAAAGTTAGATTATCTACCTGGTTTATCTGCAGCACATCTACTTTTTCATGTTTCTATGCTTTGGAGGTATATGCCCGATGAGTCTTATATGCTTTAGTGGGATGCTTTGAGTTTGAGCCCAGACATTATCATTTGAGGAGGAACAAGTTTGTATACTTGATAGATAGGTTAATAGGCTCTGTACCGAATAGATACATGTGGTGAAGGTGTAGTGGAGACACCAACTGATTGAGGAGGCTACTTAGGAGGCTGATTTTGATATACGTAGCCAGTATCCTCAATTGTTTGACCATTTAGGAACTTCTTCTTTTTAATATTCAAGGAAGAACATGGTTTTTAGTAGTGGATGTAGTAATGACCCTAAAGGTCATTTAGTCTTGTCTAAGTATTTCAAATATTTTTTCCTACCAGTAGTCCCAATATATCAAATTAAGTGTAATTCTATGATAGGTTTTGGTGTGGATGAAACTTGATATGAGAGTTTGAGATATTTTAGTTTTTGGAAAATATAAAGTCAAATAAGGAACTAGAGGGTTCATACAGAGTTTTGGAGCTCGTATAAAAAATCTGTCATTTCCATCAACTGCGTAATGTCGATTTTGGTCTAGTTACACTCATGTTTAATGTTTTAGACCATCAATGGTGAGTTTGAGCTTTTAGACAGGGTAAATTTTGTGTTTTAAGTAAATTGATTGATTTGGGTTGACATTTGGTCTTAGAGTGCTCCGATCTAAAATCTGATAGTTCCGTTAGATTCGAGAGGCAAATTTTTTGTCCTATAATGAGGCCATTTTGTAATGAGCTCATAGTCATTTATGACAAATACACGACGTTTTTCCTTTTAGAGCATTTTGATAGTTTCCCCAAGTCATTTGTGACTTGCTGGGACCGATAGTTCAGATCCCTAGAGACGTGGTTGAGAAATATCTCAAATTCCCTGTTTTAGAGCCTAAAACTAAGTACTCGCTGACCAAAGTCAACTTTCCTTCAAGATGATCTCGGAATTAAATGCCGATAGTTCCGTTAGCTCCTAAATACCAAACAAAGTCAAGTTAGACCTTAAGTTTATGTTTTCAAGTTCTTGCTTGCAAATTATGCAAAATTGTGGATTTTAGTTAAGTTTATGGCCTAAACTAGAGCTTGAGTGATATTTTGATGTTTGGAGGGTCGAATTGGAATTCTGACTCTCCCAAAAGCTTTGAATTAATGATTTTAGGCTAGGTAAGGTGGTGGTATAATTTCTAAACTTATCATTGCATTTTCGAGGTGTTGGTGGAGAATGTGTTTTTGGCTATCTTGGGTTTGAGGGGTCACTTTGCGTAAATAACCTCGAATTTAAGTTTCGTCGACTCCATTAAGTCAGGAATGCATTTCCATGCTGTCTTCATATTTAGTTTGTCAAAATTGGACTCCGTTTGATTCTCGAAACCCCGTTTAGATATTCTGAAAAATTCAGCAGCAACCTACAACTGGTGCAGGTGCAGGCAATTAGCGCGATCGCAGTAGCACCAATGCAATCTTGATGAACAAGTTTTTTCCTACTGTGCGATCATGTTAATATCACGTGATTGCGGTACATACTAAAATTCCTATTTTCTCGATACGCCCAGCTCGTGCGATCGCGGCATGCCGCGCCTGGCAGCATATAAATTCCTGTACAGTTTCCCTTTATTATTTTATCAACCCTACATCATTTCACTCCATTCCTAAGAAAAAATAAACCCGCAAAACAGCTATTCAAGGTTAAGGAAGGTTCTCACATCATCCCCCCATTGGTTCCACATGAATTTAGGTAAGTCTCCTTCTCTACTTCTTCCTTATTCTCTTAGTTTTCAACCATTAATGGCCTAAAAGTTGTGGTTGACGAAATCATCTCATAATCCATTGTGTTTCATGTAATTCTTCGTTAATTGGATATACATTGCTCTTAAGATCGTTAATTCATTATAATTCCAACGTTAAATTCGTAAAGATTGAATCTTTGACCCCCTTTAGAGTCATTTCTGTCGGGGCTGATTTGAAGCTTTCCCGCGTTCGCATTATGCTCAATTTTGAAGTACGGGGTCCTAATGATGTTGGGAACCCCTTAGTGAAATTTATTTTCAATTCCGGCGAGCGGGCCCAGCAAGGCAATTTTGGCTCAATTTTTGGCCCTGTCCAAAAGTTATTATAAATTACATCGTTAGACTCGTATTAACATATAGAATTCATTGACACAAGTTTCAGATCAGTCAAAGATCATTTGATATCAGTCGAAGAAATATTTGTAAGATTACAGCGCTTTGTCATCGGACGACAGGTAGGCTCCGTGGGGCTATCTCTAAGTTTATAGCTTTAATAAATGTACTAAATAGAATGCTTGAGTTGTGTAGCTAGGTTGTATAGTACCCCTGTACCGTTCTTTCGTTTGTTCCATGTTGATATTGATATTTTGGTACCAAAGTGATATGGGGCTCGAGACTTAGTATTTGATTAAAGATACCTATACAGGGCATAGGATGTGGATATTTCATGATTATATGTTGATATATGTATGTTGTTTGATATGCTGTGCATTCATGACACGAGAGGCCGAGCCTAAGACTCCGATGAGAGCATATTGGGGTTGGGCAAGTATCACCACTTGATTTTAAGCCTGGGAGGCTAAAGAAAGATTTCGATAATAATGGCGTTTCGCAATATGCTTAATGATAAAATAAGTAATTGGCTTTTTACTGGTTTTAGACTCGACATGGAGTCGAGCACCGGGTAACACTATGTTTTACATGTTTTAGTCTAGGCTTCACCTCCTAGCACCGGGCTGTATAATTAATTATATAATTGTTTTACTAATTGATGC
>JBDJHY010770600.1:0-15429 GCA_039654485.1 Withania somnifera | reverse complement strand
ACGAATGACACACTGGAACACCCACCTATCGCATAGTACTGAGCAACAAACCAATGAAAGTGTACCTGAAGTCCAATTGATTATACTAGTACCTAAATGACATTCAAAGGTAAAACCAATGAATTAAGCATCAGTAAATGTAAAATAAAGTGATAATATGACTCAAATGACCCCTTATAAGACAACTAGGGCACAAACAAAAGAAATTATATGAAATATACCCGATGCCTCATCCCGCTGGTAGACAGAATAATGCATACTAGAACTTACTATGACTTCCTTAAGTCGAAAAAGTACAACCAACACAAATAAAATGAATGCATGGGGAAGGGAAAAGTAAATCAGGACATACCATTTATAAACTTGGATATCGATCCTCGGGATGCCCCAGGAGGTCAACATATCCCCCAGGAGGTCAACACCTTATAATAAATAGTAGGAGTCATGCACTAGGAGGTCCCTGCCTCATAATTAAGCACTACAGGAGGTCCGTACCTCATAATGAACAGTTAGGGCAGCACCCTAGGAGGTCTGTACCTTATAATCAATAATGGAGTCTACACCATTTGATGTCCTTTTCCTCGTAATCAATTGTTGGGGCCATGCCTTATAATCAATAGTAGGGGTCATGCCCCTAGAGGTTCGGGCCTTGTAATCAATAATGGGGGCCATGCCTTAGGAGATTCACTACTTGTATTCAATCGTGAGGGTGACGCCCTAGATGGTCTATGCCTTATATCAATAGTTGGTGTCTCACCTTACGAGGTCAGTACCTTGTAATCAATAGCGAGGGTCGTGTTACAAGATCTCTGCCATAATAATGAATCTGCACTAGGTATGTTCCTCTCAATGTCAACCCTACGATAGTCAAATATGTACCGATTATACTCTAAAAAAGTCATACCACCAAGTGGTCATGGCATTGATATATATATATATATATATATATATGTGTGTGTGTGTGTGTGTGTGTGTGTGTGTATGTGTGTGTGTGTGTAAGGAAACTACTTTAGTTACTAAGCTAGTAAATCTTTCTAGTTTTAGTTAAGCCCGATAAAACTCCCTTACCATATACCTGGGCAATGCTAATGCTTATCCTATCACAACTCAATATTTACATAGATGAACGCAGCACAACATAGTAAAGAAACATAAAACACACTAGGATTAGATGAAGGCCATCAACTACGAACTCATATTGCTCATCAAGTCTTTTAATGGATCAACAAAACTACTAGGGTCCAAGGCTACCCGCGGCAAGGGCAGGACATCCTCATATAATCTAACACCCTCTACATCTCTCCATAGAACCCTAAAAAGTTGTTAAAAAAAATTAACAAAACAAGACATCTAAGAAATAACCATCATACATAGATAGTCACACAACACAAGTACCCTGTAATAGACTAGTCTAAAGAAAAATAAGCCTAGTGTACTAAGGCACCAACTTGAACCTCGAAATGCATGTTGAAATCCCCAAAACACGACAGAAGCATATGAAAAATCTTAAAACTATAAAAGAAGAGGTACAAGGGTCAAAACAAGAATAATAATATCTATATTACATAAAGAATGTCAGGTTTGATCCAGGACTGAAAAGGGCTCGCAGGCACTAGAGCCTAGAAAATTAAACCGAAGGTACCAGCACACCAAGCCCAGCTCAAGAAGCATGTGGTATAAAATTATTCTATAAATTATCACGGATGAAGTAAAATAGAGCTCACAAAGTCAAGGAATTAAACATTTATCACCATACTTAAAAGACAGAAAATGGAATTACCTAGAGAAAGAGCGAGAAAGGTTATTAATAATGCTCCCCAAGAAGATGCAGTCTCTTCCCTCAGCTCAATACTACACTCTCAAAGCTTCCATCTCTCAACAATGGAGGATTTAAAAGTTGAAAATGAGAAATGAAGGAAGAGGAAATATTTATAAACATCCATCAGCATAGACATAGGGGTGGACATCATGGCTGCTGGGGCGAACCTGCTATGGTTGAGAAAATGGCATTAGGGGGACCCTGACCTTCTAGACTTTGGATTGCAAGGGTAAAAAAAGGGTGCAAGGGCGGGAAAAGGATCTCTAGGAGCGACTCCTAGACCTAAGGAAACTATTTTTTGGTAGAGACTTGTCGGCCGGGGTGACACAACATAGGTTAAGACCTCATATTTGAGGTGACATTAGAGGGGTGACCAAACCCCCCGATGTGTCTCGCTATGCCTGCAAATCCTAACAGCTAAAAAGGAATATTTTGTGGGGCCTAGAACTAGCATCTGAAGATCAATTTTAGACAACTAAGTATACAACTAGAATATAAACAACATTTTGGATATAATGGAATCATCAAAACGACAAAAAGAGGTCGTTTAAGCTAAAATATCTCCCATAAAAAACCAAACAAAAACTACCAAGAAACTGACGTCCCATACATACCCTAAAAATAAGTGTAGGCACCTCTAAAAGTGCACTTATGACCCAACTAAAAAAAATCACCATACGAGAGATGATGGAAGCATTAGAATTCTGATACGACACTCTAATCACCCAAAGGTCGCCCTGGCTCTAAAATAAAATTCAACTGAAATGAATTCTGACAAAACATCTCAAGATTAACCTGAGAACTTTAGAATACAAATTAAGGGTCTAATAAGACTAAAATATTTATTAAAAAGCTAAAAAAATATAATAATTTAATTTCAAGTTTGTTTACTAACAATTCACTCTTAAGTTCCACTATTTCAAGGTTAATCCTTCAAAACTGGAAAACTAAGATATCAAGCTATAGAATTATTAGGGAAGCAAACTACCGGTCCCAAAAAGTCATAAATGACTTTAGAAAGCTAACAGAAATCTCTAAACACCAATGAATCTGAAAGGCAAGTAAATGACTATACGGGACATTATAGAAGGAGAATATGTCTGGCAGTATATATATGTTGAACCTCGATCTTTCAGCTACAATTCACAATACTTTCTCACTATAAAATCACTGTTAATCTTAGGAATTGCTAGCAATTGATCCTAGATTTGTAGTGGAGATAGTTGGATTATGTAGTTCGTTCCCACCTTTGACGTGGTAAGTCTTCCTTTCATTAATTACCTCTAAATGTTATGTACACCATTAATGGAATGTTGATAAAGCTTGTGTTTCCTCTTTATTTCTCTAATTTTTAACGGATCATTTACGTTGTTGGGTTTATTAATAGACTAGCATTCATTTTTAAGTACATAATTCCTCTTTGTAAGATTTGTAAATTTGTAAATTTTTACATTTCATTCCAATTCTTATTCATATATTTCAAGGCCTATCCTTTACTTGAATTGTGCTTATTTTTCGAGCATAGTGATTTCGGGAACTCCTTGGTGAAGTTAGTTTCTGGGTTTGACTAGTGGGTCTCATAGGCTCAATTTAAGCCTAATTTTTGGCTCAGTCTTGAATTTAGTACAATTGCTATTAGTAGTTTTTGCTTAACACATAGATTGTTATTACATCTATTTCAGAGTTTTTCATGGTATGTTACTAGTAGTGAGTCTATCATCTGTTTGCTGCAACGCGCTATTCTCCAGGTGATAGGAAGTCTTCATCGGGCTTACTCTAGAGACATAACATTTATAATTTCATAAAATAACATCTATGGATTGGGAATTCTATGTTGATACTATGACCCTTGACTGATTTTTTGGTTACTCAATCTTTTTATTTTTGTCAGCACTCGGTGTATGACACTCACAACCTAGTATTCTCCTTTTGAGTACCATACAGTGACTTTAGAAGTAGTAGATCGATGATTTATGGGTTAGCTTTTGGTTTTTTCCATCGTGATTGGATGGTGTTTTGTGTTTCTAGTTGTAGCTTAGTTGAGCTTGTGCAAGGCATATACATAGATATTGCAGTGTTACTTCATTCATATTATGTGAGAACCGTAAGGTTTAAATGTGCATTGAGAGATGGGGGTAGGGGTGTGGTGGGGGTATAAGGTGGGTGCTGTTATCTTGAATTTCTAACACTGTTGAGCCTTGGTGGCTAGTTTTCTTTTAATATGACTAAAATTGCAAAAACCAGAATAAATTGGATTTTAAAAAAAATAATAATAACATAATTGTCTTCTCTTCTCATTTTAGTCTTTGTTGCTTTCTGAATATCCGGTAATATATTTTTAACTTATTTTATACCAAGTTTTACACCCTAGCATCAGGTACTACCACTAACAAGATAGACTTGCACTTGAGCGTGACTCTGTGCAGCAGTAAGTACAACCATTTCATACTACTTCATGCTTATTGGTTATGTACCTTGTTCCCCTTGTATATTGAGACCCGAGGAACTAGGTTGCTGAGCTTATGGTATAGTATTGCTATTGTATTGAGAAAGTAGATGCTGGGATATAGGTCTCCAAGAAAATCCATGATATCAACATGTGGAGATTTGTGCGACATAGGCATTTTGTACAATATTGGAATTCCCCTATGTACCCTGCAATTCTGGGGAAGGACAGGCTGGAGGAGGGGTTTATGATGGACTAGAGGCACTCTGTGATATGCTTTGTATGATCAAACATCTTAGTAATTCAGGTGCTAGAGGAGCAGTATACACAGAAACTGAGCATCATTGCTTATGTGTTTACCTTATCGTACTTGTTTTATGTATTTACTCTCCAATAGTATGGGATGCAATGTTGGTGAGCGCGACTTCTGTGTGCTTTTCCTTTCTTATGGGAGTTTGCACATTTTTAGTTTCTTTTACTTGATTTTTCAACTTTATGCTGCTAGTGCTAGTGGTAGGCAACTTCTATGCTTCCTTACCTTGTGGGCTTATTTTTTCACATGTTTACTTACTATATCCCTTCCTTTTATATCTTGAGGTCATTATTACACCTCCTGACTTTCCCTCAAAATTCTTTGCTATCTATATTGTCTTATCTTACTATTACTATATCTATATTGCTATAAGTGTCATCACCATATAATTTTTTCTAACTTGTGTTCCTGTCCTTTAGTTTAGCTAGTCTATTAAAAGACTAGGTGGTTTCCTTCTTTCTTTTTGTATTGCTAGCTTTTATGGTTTACTACATACTTCTATGACCCTATTTTTTCTATTCTTTATATTTGGTACTTTTATATTTGCTATGTGCCTTCTGGGCCCTTCAAGCCTGTTGGGTACTTGTTGCTTCAGCGACTTGTACCTATACTTCACTTGTGTTACTCTGCTGTATATCGTATATGTGATAAACCAGAGACTGTTTTTGTATTTTTTTTTTACTTCCTTGAATTTAGAACATCCTTGTGACTGCCCCAAGTCATTTATGACTGGTTCAAAGGGGTAGATTGGATCCTTGAAAATTGTTGTGGTGCATTTCCTTTGCAATTATGAATGGCCTTTTTGGTACTTATTCAATTCATATGTTCTTGAATGCCATTTCCTTCACTGTTATTGGGTATAGAATATGATTAATAAATAATTGATATATGGAATGTTATAATTGGATTCACCATTTCCATTTAATGTGCGTTTTGAAAAATTTTCCAAACTCAGCCAGGATTTCACCCACAGGGACCTACTCCTCGCCAAAGGACCGAGAATTTATGGATGATATATCAGTAACTGGATCGATCAATCGGCCAGTGCCAATAACTCAACTATTTTGATTAATTTTCGATAAAGTGGTGGCTTTATAAAAAGTCACCTTTTCCCAATTTTTATAGCATTTTAATTTTCGCACTAATTTCATGGATTCAAAGGGCATGATTAGAATACTCCCAAGTTGTGTAATCAAGATTTACTAAGTACAAACTCATTACAGTGGTTCTACGATTATTTCTATCGATTAATTCTTTATTGTTTATTCTATAAATATTTCGGGCTTATATCTTTCAATTCTATCATTAAAATTAGCCCTATTTTTTCAATAAAATGTACAAGCTATTGCTATGCACTGTATACATATTTTGCTTTTATGACCTGTTTGGGCTTACAGACTTAATGGGATATTGACCCCTCTATTTATATAGAAAAATGGGTTATGTTTTACTTGTATTGATATATGGGTTATTTTCTAGTCGTGCGTTATTCCAAGATTTGTATGTGATTTTGGACTTTTAGGGCATGCTTCTCAAGGACATCATTGAAATCTAGGTAGGCTACGTCCTACTTTCTTCAAACTGCATTTCGTGTAGTATATGTATGGTAAAGTACCAGTTCGGGGATGGGATAACTAGTCAAGCCTGATATCCTTATTCTTCTGGCCTATGCCCTAATTAGATTGCTTATAGCTTAACTACTTACCCTGGGACTATATTGCCCTACCCGCATTTCTCATGTTGACTCTAGAACATATTGTGGATTGGGGAAGAGTAGCATGTTTTATTCGTATCTCTATATGCTGGCTCTAAAAATAGTGAGGTTGGGGAAAGGATCACACTAGTGATCAGAACTTAGTAGCAATCCCCCAATATACGCTGGTGGATTTAAAGTTGATCTTGGTAGGCTAATTATTCAGTGCTATACATGAGATATTATGTGTGACTAAGGAAGGTGTGGCCCCTTATGGTTGTATTTATCTAGATGCGGTTATGCCCTATGTGATGATATTTTCCCCAGCGGGGTGCGATCCTGGGAGTTTGGTGGTATATGGAATGAGGTTTGGTAACTCCATGTGTTTCCTTCTATGGGTGTAAACTTGTACCTTAATGGGAACCCCTTGTGAAGCTGTGGCATTTAGGGTGTGGTTACTCATGTCCTGGGGCCGTGATTGTCCTATGGGAGGTGATACTTCCTGGCTAGGGTTTACAGCCATCCTACATAGTTCGGCTATAAGCCCCAAACCACTTTAGCCTGTTAGTTGATTTTATGTTATGAGCATGCGTTAAATGTTTTTAAAGTTTTCTATATTTTGATAGATTAATTACCAGAAATCAATTTCTAATATATATTTATACTTTCCAAGATTGTGCTCACAAGTATTATGGAGAAATTTTCTCTCATCATTTGAGGCTATTTTTGCACTATCACTAGGTTTTCGTGATATTATTTACATGGTGATGGTTGGGTCTTATAGAGATGTGGTTTTTTCCTATATTGCTATATTTGAGCTTTCACTAAGATATGATAAATGGGTTGAGCCCGAATGTTGGTCTTTTGGTCATTATGACTATGACATTTGATGACTTTTTACAAGGATTTTTTTACGTGGGATTGGATCCCTCCACTAACCATACGACCTTGGGTAGCATGACTAGGGTATTTTTTGTGTCTAGGGAGGGGTATAAAAGGGTATGCTGGGTAATTCTATGAGATAGATTCTACGGGTCAACTCCTAGTAGAGTCTTGTACCAGGGAGGATGTATATGGACACTATTTACTTATCAACACCCTTATGCATTGCTTCCTTTTATGTTTCGTTGTACTCATCAGGGCTTAGGGGGAAACACTTGTTGGGTACTTGGTTATTTCAGTGTACCTTCTGCTAGTATGGGATGTCAGTCGGGTTTTTATGTTAGTAGACATTGGTAGATATTTATGTCATTTATTTGTAGTATTTGTGCACCTATTGTATTTATTGTTAGCTTAACTAGTTGATGGTTTCACACTTCTTCTTGATCAATCCTTATGTGGATCATTGAAGCATCAGGTATAAGTTCACATGTGGTAATGATTTGTTTCTGGTAGAATCTATGTGTTACACATTATTAGTGGATCTTTTATACTTGTAGCTTGTACCAAACTAATTGCTTTTATTGATTATGTGTCCCTGTACTATTTATCGTATATCACTCTTTACCCTACTTATGCTTACCTTTTCCTGGTCTTCCTATGATGCCTACTGAGTACCATTATTTTAGTACTCATGCTACACTTCTACATCTTTCCCTGATGTAGGTATTAGTACGAGTATTTTAGATGGACACAATCATACGCACTAGTTGTTGTGATTCTAGGAGATTCAGTGATTAGTTAGCGTCCTTGTTGACCAGTTTTCCTTCAATTATCAAAGTTGTCCTTGTTGAGCCTTTGATAGTTACTGTATAGTTTTTACCTGTCGTGGTTAAATTATATACTGCTATATATAGATGATTTACAACCATGATACCTGATTTTAGGTATCTATATTTAATTATGTGTCATTCGTGTCCTAGTTGCAATTCTCCAATTCATCCTCTTCTTTATTTATTTGGGTGCTTGCTACTAGCCCATATCTTTTTTCTCTATGCAAGGATTAGGATTTTTGGCCAATAAGATATAGATTCCATCACATCACAATTTTTGGGTCGTGATAGAATAATTGCTCCTGACATTAACGTAGTGGTTCTTGCCTCCTTGCTTCTTTTGGATTTCAAAGATACATGAAGAGCTTCTAACATTTATCTATTTCTATTTGTCTTCAACTTTGTATTTTTCCTCTTTTTTTACTTTCAGGAGGCAGACTTTGTACTCATTGTCTTGTACTTGTGATCTATATATATACGCTGATATAAGATCATAGAGAGGTTTGTTTATTTAGTTACGTTGTGTCACTTGTCTTATCTTACGTATTTTATTTTACAACATTTATTGCACTTGTGCGTACAATTCCTTTCCTAGTATACCTCAAATTTTTATCCCAGCTATAGGTATTGGTTATGGAGATATTTGTCCATGAAATCTTATTATCAAAGGCTAGGTTTCGACTAGTGTTAGTGTATAGAGCTAATGTCTAGTAGAGTCTTTTGGATCTATGTAGAGATGTCCATAACAAATCTTTTGGAGGCTATGGTGGCATATAGGAATCTAAATCTCCTTTTGTATTTTGTGTGTATCATAGATAGTTTCCAGGAAATCTAATTTAGTGTGCTTATTTCTCAAAAGATGGTCTGTACGCTATAAACTCCCAACAAAATTAGGTGAGACCTCAAACCCAACAGCTCATAATCCAACATAAGGTCAGTTTTCAACACCTACGGGAGTTTTTCTAGTCTATATTTCTAATACCCTGATGGTGCCCATGGCACCTCCAGCTTTATCACTATTTCCAATGTCCACCGTAGATGTTTGAGCTATCTTGTGGCAGTTCCTGAGTGTACTTGGAGGTCCTCCAACTAACAGGGCACAAGCGTGCTCCCGGGAGCATCCATGGGTCTATTATTTTAGGGATGAGGCCTACCGATAAAGTTTCTCCCTCACCCCCTCTAGTTAATCCAACAGCAACCCTATTTCTGCTCAGGTGATAATGATCCCAATTTTTGCTCTTATTCTAGCACCATAGGCTATTATTACTTATTTAGAGCATATGCTCCTAATGAGGATTCTATGGTTAGATCCCCTACAGTATGCTAGAGTTCTAGGAGATCGTTCTCTCAAGTTTATATCAGAGTGTAAAGATAGTATGGGAACCTTGGTATTTTAGAGTCTATTAGTATCGCCTAAACAACTTATTAGATTCGTGGTGCGATGAAGCAGTAGTGGAGAGCTCTGATGACTTGCAGACAAAAAGGATCACTTCAGCTGACCTAGATTGACTTTTATAAGGTACTACTAATGATATTTGTGTCCAAAACTGAGAAAAATCATCTGAAAGAGTAGCTTTAGCTCTATTGACTAGCTTAATGTTAGTTGGTTATGAGGCCCGATTTAATCAATTATTAGTCTATGGGGTTGAGTTTAAGCCTACTGATACTGAGAGGGTTCATAGATTTATATAATATTGAGAGATTAACTTTGAGAGGATTTTGTATTGTTGGTTTCTAATGGTTGTTAACTCTATGGAGTTTTGGATCATGCCCAGTTTATGGAGTCCCTTTTCCACAAGTTACGTTAGCATAATGAGAAGAGGCAAAGGTAGCAGGATAGCCATAGTAGGTCCCATTTTTGGGGCCATAGCTTGTATCAGTCCTCTTAGGTCTAATCTAGTAGAATAGTTCAGACATATCTCCATATTTTCTTATCTCCATCGCCTGGTTTTACTGCGCCACCGTCAAGGCAACCCTCTGGTGGTTCTGGGTCTTCAGGTTGTGGTGTCAAAAAAGGTTCTAGCTATGGTTTAAGAAATAGTAAGCCATCAGGTCCTTGATTTTGAGCATAGAATTACTAGGCAATATAACAAATATTTCCCTCATAGTTGCATACTTCAGACACTTCCTCAACCCATTCAACCTTTGAGATCAGTGCTCCCACTAGCTAGAGGTGGGGTACAAAGTAGTGGTTTCAATGATGGAGTCTAGTGAGGTAGTAGTTATTGTCGCAGTAGTGGTCGGTTTGGTAGTGGATGTCGATTGCTGTAACTGGTAAACTTAAGCCAAAGACCTTAACTTTTCTATTCACAAGTAGAATTTCTATTTTCTCTAGATCAGGATCTTATTTGTTTAATCTAGTTTCACCTGTTCATATGTTTATTCATAGGCACCTGGCTTGGGATTGCTAAAAAGTTATTGCCTATGAGTATATCTATTGCTACCCTTGTAGGAGATCATTTTTTAGTGTATCAGGTATTCAGGTGTTGTTTGGTTTCTATTGACGGTCTAAACAATTGGTCTTATCTATTGATATTAGGTATTTTATATTTTGACATTATACTTGACATGTACTAGTTATTACCTCACCGTGCATTTTTTATTTTAATTCCAAGAGTATCACCTTAATCATATATTTATATTCCCGATTTTTTTGCATGGTGCTATTAGACACGCATCAATACTGATCCTCTACTGCCTTCAGGCTCTGATATTGGTGGCAAGAGGATGTCTGTCTTATCTAGCCTATATTCGCGAGGTTCAAGCTGACACTACTATGCCCGAGTCTTTCCATTTAGTGTTTGAGTTCTTTTATGTGTTTCAACCGACCTACTTGTACTTCCACCTAAGAGGGATATTGATTTCTCCATTTAGTTTGATATGGTAACCATGAATATTTCTATTACTCCTTAGCGCATGTCTGCAATTGAGTTGAGGGAGCTAAATGTTTAGCTCCAAGATCTGCTTGATAAGGGGTTTATTTATCCCATTGTTCCTCTTTAGGGTGTGCTAGTTCTTTTCCATAAGAATAAAGATGGTCCGATGCTTATGAGTATAGAATACCTATATCTTAATAAGGTTTTATTTTAGAATAAGTATCTGATACCGAGGATTAATGAATTTTTTATTAACTATAGGGTGAAGCATTGTTTTTTAAGATAGACTTGAGATCAGAATACCAAATGTTGAGTATTATGGCATAGGACATCCTAAAAAAAGCAATCAGGACTCATTACGGACATTATGAGTTTCTGGTTATGTCTTTTAGGAAGAGCAATTCCCCAAAAAGATTTATGTACATGATTAAAAGGTTGTTCCAACCATATTTAGATTCATTCTTAATTTTCTCCATCAAGAACATTTTGGTACATTCTCGATGTAGGTTTGAGCATGAATTGCATATTATATTAATACTCCAATACTGGGAGAGTATCAACTTTATGCCAAGTTCTCAAAGTGTGAGTTCTTGTTGGAGATTGTATCATTCCTAAGACCCAAGGTATTTTAAGGATGGGATTACAGTTGACACAATTAAGATTTAGTTGGTGCATAATTAACTAAGACTGATATCTCTGTCTTAGGTATGGAGGTTTTTTTTGTTAGTGAGTTACTATAGATGATTTTTTGAGGTGTTATTTCTATAGCCACTCCATTGAATATACTAACGAGGAATGATGTTATTTTTAGTGGTTCGAGGACTGTGAATTGATCTTTATGAGTCCCAAAGAGATTTTTTTAGCGCCAACATTAACTTTGTTGATTGATTGACATATCGTTTTAGTGTATTGTGATGATTCTGGTGTTGGTATTGGGTATGTTTTTTGTTCTACAAGGCATAGTGGTTCCTTATGCATTAATGTAGCTGAAGGTTCATGAGCTAACTACCCCATTCATGACTTGGAGGTTGTGTATCTGGAATTTATGCTCAAGATCTTGAGGTATTATCTGTATTACGTTTCTTGTGATATTTATACTGACCATCGTAGCCTTCAGTACATTATGAGCAATTAGGATCCTCAATTTAGGAAGTGGAGGTGGATTAACCTATTGAATGACTAAAATATTACCATTTTATACCACAAGGCAAGGAGAACTTGGTAGTAGATGCCTTGATTCAAAAGGTGGTCATTGTGGGTAGCTTGGAATATTTTGTAGTTACCAAGAGATCGTTGTCCTTACACATCTAGTATTTTGCAAACTAGTTGGTTAGTTTGGTCTTGGCGAACTATAGGAGGGTTTTGGCTTGCATTGAGGCTTAGACTTCATTGTTGGATCAGATTAGTTAGCCACATTTTAAGGATCATTACTAGATTTCTGTTAGGGATCAGGAATTAGCTGGTGAGCCGGCAGGGCTTTTATTGGTTTAGAAGGGATTCTTTTTTACGATGGTTCGGATTGTGTGTCAAGGGTTCATGGTTTTTTTTCTTGATGTTGTGCAAGGATCATAGCTCTATGTATTCAACTCATCTAGGTGCAATAAAGATGTACCATGATCTATGCTAGTTTAATTATTGGAGTTATGTTAAGAGGGATATTGTGAAGTGTGTTTCTTGGTGTTTGGACTGTCGACAAGTTAAGTTCAAGCACTGACGACTAGGTGGTTTGGTACAGAGACTCGTTATTTTGACATAAAAGTGGGAGCTAGTAAATATGGACTTTATTTAGGGTTTCTCATGTTGTAGAAGAGGTAATGAAACCATCTGATTATTTTTGATAGGCTGAATAAGTTAACACAATTCATCCCATCTCATTCCTCAAACAGTACAGAGCGATTAAGGTTATCTTAAAGAGGTGGTTCGGCTCCATGGGATTCTATTTTCAATTATTTATGATGATGGAATGTAGCTCACCTTGTAGTTTTTAAGTATTATTCAGTGGGATATGGATATTGAGGTTCAGTTGAGTATAACATTTAACCCACAGACTAATGGTCAGTTCAAGTGGACTATTCAGGTGCTTGAGGATATGTTGAGAGCATCTATGTTGGATTTTTGATATTCATGGGATCATCATGTGGCCTTGGTGGAGTTTGTGTATAATAACAATTATCACTCCAATATCTGAATAATGCCACATGAGGCATTGCATGATCAGTGGTGCAGATTGCCTATCGGTTGGTTCAACTGTTTTATGGCTTTCGGAGTATAGACTTGTTGCATGATTCTGTCGATTGGGTTAAAATTATTTAGTATAGGCTGCGGACATCATAGAGTAGGCAGAAAAGATACGCATATGATAGATTTTGTGACTTAGAGTTTGGAGTTGGTGATAGAGTCTTTCTTTGAGTATCTCTTATGCATAATATTATGATGTTTGGTAGTGGGGCAAGCTCATCCCCATTTATATTGGTCTGTTTGAGATTGTTGACAAAGTTGGTTATATGGCCTACTGTTTAGCCTTTCCCTTTATGTATTTATCCATTCATCCAGTATTTTATGTTTTGATGCTGCGGCATTATATCCCGGATGAGTCTCATGTTCTCTACTGGGATTTAGTACAGTTTGATGAGAGCCTTTCCTTCGTTGAGGAGACGATAACTCTTTTATCTATAGATGGTAAAAAGTTGAGATACTAGTGGTTATGGTTCAGTAGAGACATCGTCTGGTTGGGAAGGCCAATTGGGAGGTCAATCGTGGGATGGTGGCATAGTATCCGCAGTTGTTTGAGCCTTTAGGTACCATTTTTATTCTGTTTTCCTATTTTGCTCAACTTTTGATGATAGAAGTCCTTTAGTAATGGATGCTATCGTGACCCTTATGGTCGTTTCTATGTATTATGTGTTATCTTGGGTTCCTACGATCGCCTTCACAACTCCCAAAAAGCCAAACATCGTGAACTCCCACAATCGCCTTCCCAACTCCCCGAAACTCCTTTAAGCTTAAATAACCCCAAACAAGCTCCAATACCCCAAACCCAAGCCCAAAATCAAAATTCAAAAAGATGGAAATGAAAAAGGGTGATGACTTATGTATAGGGTGCCCTTTTGATCGCAGGCACGACCTCGCCGGGGCTGCTGCCAAGAGCTGGGGTAACCTTTACTAACGAGGCCTGTGCCCAGGGGGTACTTCAGAAGGGTGACCCAAGGGCCGCTAATGCGGTCTGTGTCCTACAGCAACATAAGGAAAAATGGGAAAACACCAAGGGGTGTAAAAAGCATTGGTAGTCCAATTCTAACAAAAGAAAAGCGCATTTTGTGTGGAAAAGACACTACGGATTCAACAAAATCAAAGAAACGACCATCTGAGGCTTTTTAAGCAGAAAAGAACCCAAACCCAAAAGGATAAAAAGGAACCTAACGAGGGACTCCCACAAACCTATTCAAAACAATCTCGGACACCCCAAAAAGCAAACCAATGGCTCAAATAGCCCAAAATCAACGTTATGTAGTTGGCAAAATTGACGAAATTTGGATCCCATGCATCTATCATCAAAAGAACACCCATTCTCCAAAATGAGATGGCTGGGATAAATTTCCACAAAGAAACCCAACCTCAAAATGAAATTCCAAGGACAAAAACTTAAGGTCCACTAGACCAAAGTTAGCATTTCGGAGCTAACGGAACTATCAAAATTTGATTCAGAGTGCATCTACTACTATTTCATTCTCGAGCTCCACTGTTTCAAAACTAAAACTTCAATAATGTGAAGTTGAGCTATGATTATTAGGGCACCACACTACTGTTCCTAGAAAATCATAAATGACTTGGGTTTACTATCGTACAGGAAAACTGGATGAACTGCAACTAACTCAGGTGGCAAGGCAAGTCTGTATGAAATATCTCTAACTTTCTGCAAGATCTGATATGGCAAAATGAACCAGGGGCTAAGATTTCCTTGCATACCAAACCTTATAAAGCCCCTCATAGGTGAGACTCTAAGGAAGACTAAGTCACGAAAGCTAAATTCAAGGGGCCAAAGTCTAAGATCTGCTACCTACTTTTGGCTTCCCTCAGCTTATCCTGAATAAGTCTAACCCATCTGTAGTATCGTGGATCCAATTAGAACTCTTGGGTCATCCCTTGCCACCACAAAACCAACTAATAGGCAATCTGCAATGTCTACCATACAAAGCGTCTATCATCTGGATACTGAACTTGTAGTTATCTTTATATGAAAACTCTTCCAATGACAAGTGTCTGTCCCAACTACCTCCAAACCAAATAATACAGGAACACAACATATCCTGAAGTACCTAAATGGTCCTCTCGTACTGCTTATCTACCTGTGGGTGAAACACTATACTTAAGTAAACCTCGGTACCCAACTCTCTCTTAATCGACCTCCAAAACCGTATGGTGAACTGTTTTCCCCGATCAAATATGATAGATATTGATACTCCATGAAGTATAACTACCTCATCAACATATAACATATCCAATCTCTCTATACCCCATGTTGAACGAGTCGGTAGGAAGTGAGCTAACTTGGTCAACAGTTCTATGATAA
>JBDJHY010770383.1:0-15429 GCA_039654485.1 Withania somnifera | reverse complement strand
CTCACAATGATTTAGATCTATCAAACCCAAATACAAATCAACAAGTAAATAATTTATATAAAAGCAATAGATAAAACAAAAACCCAACAATCTTGAATAAATATGGAAATATCTCTATATTTAATATTCAAACAAGAAAGAACTACTACATACTGAATATTAAATACAAGCAAGGGGAGAAGAAATGGGTAAAAATACATTAATGGTGTCATTCAAATATTCACCCCTAAAGTGTATTAGTGGTGTTTTGCCCTTTGTTGATCTGTGACCAAGCCTAAGAACCAATCTCTTCTTTTCTTCTTCTCTGTCTATCTATGTCTGTCTCTTTTTCTCCTTGTATCTGAAGAAATGCTTTTTTATAAGCCTCCATTTTTCGCTATGGTGGTCAGCTTAAGTGACAACCGCTCTGGATGGTGATCCGCCATTTGTCATTGGCTGGCCACTGTTCTTGGAAATGGCCTCGATAACATTACTAGGAGGGACGACAGTGACTGCCATTAAGGGCATTAGTCCACCATCTTTAGCGGTGGTCCACCATCTTCGGCAGTAATCTTATATCAGCTCTTTATCCTTTATTTCTTCTAATTCAGCATTTCATCTTTGGTTCACTTGGTCATTCCAAAATATATGCATTCACCTAAAATACTCACCAAACTAACGTCAGAAATAGACATAATGATATCGAAAACACGTAATTTAACTATGCATTTGGATATAATAAGTGGTGTTTTGGCAACTTATCAATAATCCGAACATCAAAATACCATTCAAGCTCCAAATTAGGCCTTAAACTTAACTAAAACCCATAAATGAGCACAAATTGCAAATGAATACTCCAAAACACAAACTTAAGGTCAATCATAAATTTTATGGCATTCTAGAGCTAACAGAACCCTCTAAATTAAACTCTGATCTCATCTTAAAGGTAAGTTGACTTTAGTCAATGAGTAGTTAGTTTTAACTCTAAAACAAGCAATTTGAGATATCTTTCAACCAAGCTGCTAGGAACTGTACTACCAATCCCAACAAATCATAAATGACTTGGGGAAGCTACTAAAATTCTCTAGAATGCAAAACGTCATGTATTTCTTATAAATGACCATGAGGGTAATTACATCTAATTTAGTTCATGCTTTTCATTCAGTTCTCGGTAGTTCTTTTAGGAGATCTATTCTAGCCAGTGATATTTCAATCAAGTGGAGGATTTTAGACATATGTTCTATATTTCGATTTTTTCATGTTTATTATTATTGTTAATCAATATTATACTTGGTTGTGATCTTCTATACTTTGCCCATCTAAATTATATTATTTATTTCTCATTATCTTTCGCATAATTTAGTAGTTATGTTAGATACACAACGTTATTTGAGGGCCCTTCGGGTTTATTAACACTATTATGCATTCGGGTGTAGACTTAGAGTTTGAAAAACACACAAGGAAATCTTGACCGAAATATGGATAACTCGAGGGGTTTAGCAAAGAAGCCTATTGTAGTTATGATTGAGATTGAGGCTAAAACTTCTCTATCTACAGAATTATATGTGATCAAGAATCAGTAGAACAATTTAACTATGGTACAACAAACTGTGCATGTGAATGATGTTCATCAAAATGCATGGTGTGAAGTGTGTGGTAGCGATGAACATGTTACTGAATTTGGTAGTGATAATCCTAGTTTTGTTAACTTCTTTGGTATTTACAAATAAGGTAAAAGAATGCAGTAATACAGTAAAACATGTACCCCGAGTTGGAAGACACATCCCAACTTCTTTAGGGGTGGTAACCAAATACAGTTCCTAAACAAAGGTTAAGAGAAAACTATCAATGATAAAGGAATTACAATCAGACTCTGTCATTTACTAGTGGTAGCAAAGATTTTTAGAGGTAGATATTAGATATGCTTAACAAGTTATCTACAAAACTAAATAAGGTGGCTACAGAATAGAAAATCAAAAAATGTATCATCAGAACTTAGAGAAGTAAATGCAAAAGATGGAAGCAGAGTAATGTGATGCCTCAAGGAGTTATTATGGCGGATATAGACCCAAACCCTAAGCAGGCTAATACGGTGTCTAGGTGCTAAGTAGTTGGAAAGGTTTCCCCTAAAAAGGAAGATCCCAAGGTTGTAGTTGATAATAAGGCTTAGGGGTCACTGAAAGAGAAAGAAGTTACATTTTTAGACCTCTCCATCAATTTTAAAAAATGTTTAGGATGAAAGAGGAAGTGGATTACTTCAAGAAGTTTATTGGGAGCTTATGCATGTGCATATTAATGTTCCTCGTGTTGATGTTTTGCAGGCTATTCCTAAATATTCCAAATATGTGAAGGATATTGTGGCAAACAAGAGAAGATTAACGGGGTAGGCTACTGAAACACTAACTAAGGCATGCAGTTCAAGGATCTAAAGGAATATTTCAATAAAGCTTAAAGATTCAGAATGTTTCACTATTCAGATCACTATTGGGCTGTCAATCAATGCCCGAGTCTTATGCCAGTTGGGGGTGAGCATTAATCTGATGCCTACCTTAATTTTCAGAAAGATGGGTTTAGAGTGTCTGAAGCCTTCCACTGTGATACTACAGTTATTAGACCGGTCCTTAGCTCAACCAAATGGTATTGTTCAAAATTTATTACAAGTGAGATCATTAATAATCCCGGTTAACTTCATCATTCTTGATTTTGATCCTGATTCGGGAGTACTATTTATATTAAGGAGTTCATTTTTGGTGATAGGGAATGCACTAATTGAAGTAGATGTTGGGCAGCTAATATGAGAGCTCATGACAAAATGGAAGCATTTAATGTCTATAACTCCGTAAATTTATCAACAATCTATGGAGATCTTTCCAAAATATATGTTATAGAGGTGGATAATATGCCAACTTGTTACACTATGCTAGACACTCTTGAGAGGGAATTGATGAGAGTTGTTTTATTTAGAGACAAAGAATCTCATAATATGGTTCAAATGCTTGAAATGGATACAATTCATAATCCCAAAGCGTTTGAACCATTAAATAGGTCCTTGGGACCTGTTCCTATACCATCTATCAAAGAGGCTCCAAAGATGGAATTGAAGACCTTTCCAACCCACTTGAGATATGCATTTTAGGGGGGATAAGGAAAATAACCTATTATTATATTTGCTGAGTAGTCAAAAGCAGGTGAGTGCAACATTGGGGGTACTCAAACACAGAAACAGTGTGACAGGATGGATAATGTCTAATATTTATGGTATTAACTTAATGTTTTGCATGTACATGATGCTTAGGGAGGAGGATTTCAAGCATGAAGATTCAATCCTCCCATGAAAGAGCTAATCCAAAAAGTGGTGATCAAATCGATTGATGTTGGTATTGTATATCATATGTTTGATAGAAAATGGGTGAGTTCTGTACAATACGTCCGTAAAATTAAGGGCATAATAGTGATTATGGATGGTGAGAATAAGTTGAATCCTACTCTCACTGTCAGCAGGTGGTGGATTTATGTTGACTATTAGAAGCTTAATAAGGCCACGAGAAAGGAACACTAGCCAATTAAATTCATTAATTAGATGTTGGATAATCTTTCTAGGAAGGAGTACTTTTTCTTCTTTGATGGTTACTCGGCTACAATCAAATTTCCATAGAATGAGAGGACTAGGAAAACACAATTTTCACATTCCTGTATGGTACCTATGATTTTAAATGAATTCTTTTTAGCCTTTGTAATGCTCCTTCCACCTTCGAAAGGTGTATGATTGTGATTTTCTATAGTACGGTCGAATAATCGATGGAAGTAATTATGGATGATTTTTTAATATTTGGAGATTTGTTCGCTGTATGCTAGAGGAATCTATTTCGGGTATTAGATAGATGTGAGAAGACCAATAGAAGATTAACTAGAAACATGTCATTGTTTTCAAGGAAGGTATTTTTCTTGGTCATAAGGTTTCATGTAATTTTTTGGAGGTGTATAAGGTGAAGGAGGAACTCATTGAGAAACTTCCACACCCTGTCTCTATAAAAGGGGTATGAAGCTTTCTTGGTCATGTTGTCTTCTACAAAAGGTTCATAAAAGACTTCTCACACATACCCAAACCATTATTTAAATTTCAAGAGAAAGAGGTCAATTTCGAGTTTGGGGCTGATTATATTGTTGCATTTGAATAGTTGAATAAGAAATTGATTCAAGTTCATATTCTTGTAGCTCTAGATTAGGAGCACTTATTTTAGCTAATGTGTGAATCAAATGATATTTTTGTGGGTGTTTTGTTGGGGAAGAGGAAGAATAAAATTTTGTATTCAATTTATTATGCTAGGAAAGCTCTTGATGGTGGTCAATATAATTACATGGGTTGAAAAAAAGGAGATATTGGCAGTAATATAAGCTTATGAAAAGTTCAAAGAATATTTGGTAGGAACAAAGGTCATATTTCACAGAGACCACACAACCATCCGATATTTGTTTGATAAGAAAGATATGAATCCCCTATTGCTTAGGTGGATACTATTATTGTAGGACATTGACCTCAAGATTAGAGACTTTAAAAGTGCAGAAAATTAAGTGGCATAACATCTCTAAAGTTTGGAAGATAGGTCCCGTATTGAGTAAGAGTTGTCCATAATAAGAGAAGAATCCCTGATGAGTGAATCTTGTCCTTGGAGGTTTCATAGGTCCCTTAGTATGCAATTATTCTGAATTCACTTGTGAGTATGATGTATCCAACAGAGATGACTTACTAGAATTTAAATAAATTGCTCCATGACTCCCAACATTATGATTGGAATGAGCCTTATCTATTCAAAGAAGGTCCATACCAGATGATGAAAAGATGTATTCCAGAAGTTGAGATATAGAAGGTGCTTGAAAATTTTCATGCCTCACCTTATGGAGGACACGAATGAGGTGACCAGACTACTCACAAGGTGTTACAGGTTGGATTCTTCTTGCATATTGTATTCAAAGATGTTATTACTTTCACAAGGAGGTGTGACCAGTGTTAGTGTATGAGAGGCATTTAGTAGATATATAAGATGCCTTTGAAAAATATTCAGGAAGTTAAGGTGTTTGGCATGTGTGGATCACTTTCATAGGTCCGTTTCCAAAATATTGGGGAAACAAATTCATCCTCATAGTTGTGTAATATGTGTCCAAATGAGGACAAGCTGTATTTATTCCCACAAATGACTCAAAGATGGTAATGAAATTTGTAAAGAAGAACATATTTATGAGGTTTGGAACTCGTGGAGCAACCATAAGTGATAGGGGTTCTTATTTCTTGAATGTTTGGTTCAGGAATCTATTGTCCATGTATGGGGTGAGGCATAAAGTGCCTATAACGTATCATCCATAGACTAGTGGCCATATGGAGGTTTCTAATAGTTAAAGCTAAATCTACAAAATACTGTGAATGTTCAAAGGCAGGATTCATCTAAAAAGTTGCATGAGGCTTTATGAATATATCGAATTACATATAAGATTCCTATTGGCAGTTCCCCATATAGGTTGGTGTATTAGAGAGCATGACATCTTCTAGTGGAGTTTGAGCATCAAGTTTACTAGGCTTTAAAAATCCTAAATGTACAGCCTGACCTATACACAAGGAACAGAATACTCCAACTATATGAGCTTGAGGAGTATTGATCTATGCATATGACAGTGAAAGGCTCTATAAAGAAAAGACAAAGTAGCGATGTGACAAAAACATCCTACATCTCACATTTGAGCGGGGGCAGCAAGTACTGTTGTTTGAATCTAAGATGAAGAAGTTCCCTAAAACAATTTGATCAAACTGCTCGAGACCCTTTAAAGTGGTACATTTTCTTACTACAAGGGAAAGTGGAGTTGTGGAATACCGATAAGAGTGCAAAATGCTTGGTAAATGGGTAGGAGATTAAGTAATTTTTAGGTCAATATGTGGATAGGTGTGAAATTATTCTCACCTTGTCCACTGACAGAGGTGACATGCATAGTGTTTTGATGTTAATGTAGGTGCTACATGGAAGGAAATCATGATTATTGTAATTGCAACCCATAATAATGAAAAATCACAAAAATATGTGTTATGTCCTGGATATAAATGAGGAGCTTTATGAGAAGCAACACATTTTTGTTGTTTTTTGTGATGGAACAGGTATAGAGCTGGAGACAAAGGAACGATGAGCATAGATTTTTGGGATTAAATTGGTGAAAAGACTTTATAAGGAAGGAAAGTGGAGAAATCCCTCGATGCAAGGAAGAAATGACAAAATCTACCTTGGGATGCAAGGTTAATATGGTTTGTTTTGCTTCACAAAGAGGTACATAACCAAATGCTCACTGGACTATCCTCGCATTAGATCTTGCGATACGAGGTAGTCTTGTCTTGTTTTTCCTAGAGACACAGAGTTAACATGGAGAGTTCTCCCTCTTGACGCAACTTGACACCTAGGTAAGTTTTAACTGGTAAAAACCCATTGGGTGAACCTAATCAGGATGGGTTATTTAAATAACCTAAAAAAATTTACCCTTACTTTTACCCTGATCAGCCGTACTCCCTCTCAAATACTCAATCTTTCTCAAAAATTCAACAAAGGTCAAAAGATCAATTTCTCAAATTTTCAATTAACATCGAAGAAAGGTAAGTTCATATTTTTTGTAAAAATAATATTGCATTTTCTCTTGTTCTTACACTTTAATTTGCTTGACGGATTAGTTGTGAGAAGTTTGAAACTTTGAGTTCTGAAATATAAGGTGTGTTCTTGGAAACACTTTGACAAGTAAATGCGTGTAATATAGTTATGGAAGGGAAGGTGAAGAAAAGGGAGTGTGTGCTTTTGAAATAATAATGGGAATGGGTAAATAGGGGATAGAAATAAATTGCCTGAGTAGAAGAAACTAATGTTGGGAGAATATTCTGGTGACTAAATTGGAGAGGTAGCATACTAGTATATGATGTGCGTAAGTGTGGAAGTCTAATGTACCCATGGTACATAGAATAATGGTTAATGTTATTGAATTAAGTATGGGTGGTGTTGACGACCTCTGAAGATTGAATTGTCATCCATGATAGATGAGATAAATAATTATGGTGTATAGTTGTTTTTCATGAAAATTGGTCCCAACTCACAAAAAGCCTATCACCTAGTCCTCTAAGAAAACTACAATATGATCCCGATATGGAACTGAGTCTATGGATAATTTAGTAGGGAACAAAATTCCATGAATAAGGTATTTAACCAAATGGGTTGATCAAGAAGTAGGTAGTGGTATAGGAAAAAGAAAGCATCTAAATATTTTCCTACTAAGCGTATCAATAGAGAATCACCAGATATTTATCACCCTTTAACGGTGCAATACTTGTGTAGAATCGAGCTATCATTCATATTTAAGGACCCAGGGGAGATGTATAACTGGTACGTGAGTTTTATGCAAACAATTTTTAAAATACTAGAGGCAAAGAGGTGAGAATCCGTAGGAAAGTCATCAACTTTGCTGCAGATACATTTAATTATTTCATGGGAACACCAAAAGTTGACCACTCAATCAAGAAGAACTTGTATATACGTCACCCATACCAAAATATCTTGCACACCCTTTGAAGTTGTAAGTTCGCGACATGCTGGTTTTGCAATGGACATAGCTATTTCCACATCACCTTTCTATTCAACAGCCTGAACACAGAAGCCCAGAGAACTCTCAAGATAATAGAAGAAACACTTATTCCTAGATGTCACTTCACAATGAGTCTTTAGGGATAGGGTGGTGTTAGTTTGTGATATTATGGCCAAGTTACAAATTAACGGGGTGGTTATTTGATCATCTATGAGGAAGGCTTGGGTAAGGAAAACTATAATTTCATCTGTCGTGGTTTGTTGACCTGCTTTTTGAGGAGCAGTGGTATTAAGGAGAACCCTACTTATTTTAGGATGCTTTGCTCTATGTGTGGGATAAATACGACTTTTGTGAAGGGGGTAGATGGTACATAGGCATAGGTGTTGACCGTGGAAGAAAGGAATGCAATGATGGAAAGCTATTATGGACATCAATATGGCATGCAAAAATTAGGGCTGAAAATTTATGGGAGGACCAAAATGAATGATGAGATGTCTCAGTTAGAAATCGGTTACCCCATGAACAAACATTCCATGGTTATGTGCAAGTGGGTCAATGCATTTGAGGAACCTAATGATGATGATGTACCTATAGATGAGGACAAATTCCTGAAGGATTGGATGTGGAGATTGGCAGTGAAGATGAGGATGATGATGGAAATTTGTACATTAGGAACCTTAGTACAGATGTTAAGGAAGGCTCTATTGAATGAACTAGGGAGCTCCTTATCCTACTCATATTTTTATTTTGTTTTTTGTTCACTAGGGAAAATGAAAATTATTAAGTGTAGGGTAGGGATTTTATTATGTTTGGTTATATATATATAAGTTATGTCATGTTTACCTATTTGATGATTTGGTTTGGGTGGATGTGTTGTAGGGAGTCTTTTAATTTTATTTAAAATATAATTGAGAAAATACAAAAAGATTTTATTTTAGTATATTTGAGTCAATTTTTTTCTTTCTAAGTGTCATAGGTAAAAGCATATCCATCAACCCCTTGATTTTTCCTTCTGGTTATTTTTTGAGGAGGTGCCCTTTAAACCAATATCCCTTATAATTTTTATTTATAAGGATTATTTTTTGAACTTCCTTTTTTCATAAGGTACAAAATTTTCTCTTTAAGCGATGTATGACAACCGTATTAAGGGAAATTTTGTCATTTATGATGGTAGATGATCCTCTATTGGAATGCATAAATATTTGAATAAGTGGATTTTTTTTTAAATTCGATGGAGTATAAATTACATCCACTTATTTGTTGTGAGACTTGTAGACTCTTTCAGTTCCAAATATGTGTGCTTAGTTATAGATTATCCACTAAAAGTCAATGGTAATATGTCTATATGATTGGTGGTTATTATGTTTAATTCTGAATGTGCTAGGTGTGGTAAGGATATGTGTTGTCCATGTATACATAAGTAATTCATAGAACTTTCCTTGAATGTGTACGAAGAAAAATGAAGAGTTGTTAAGTTTTTGAAGTGATAGAGGCCGGTTTTTTATTAACCTAGGAGTCATCCCTTTCTATACCTACCATAATGTATGACAATAGTAAGCCCTTCGAGCCTTTAGTTGGTTCTTCGATAAACATCATATGTATCTTACTACTATTTCTTTTGATAACTAGGAAACTGGTCCTATAAAACTCCTAACTCTTTGATATAAAAAAGGTTTGAAGGTATAAAACTCCTAACTCCTAATATTGTGTCAAAATCCCCTACTAAAGAATGTGTAAGCTAGCTTAAATAAAGAGGCTGAACTAAGTTCATGGTGGGAGGAAATAGAATTGTGGATAAAAAATAGTGCTTGAAAGTGAGCTAAATGGAAAAAGTAATGTATTAAAGCGCTTATGTATTAGTCACTAATTAGCCAAAATTATTACTACTTTTCCCCTAGCCTACATTACAACCTGCAAAAGTCCTACTTGACCCCAAATCTTGACAACCTTATATTAATAAAGTACGACACTACGGGAAATCATATGTGTCATTCTGTGATAAATGTGAATTACTTTGAGAGAGTGAGGGTTTTCAATGGTGCCCAACCTATAGATTCTGATGATAATGAGAGAGAAAGGCACATCTCGTTTTTGTGAGTGCTCTAGGATGAAAGAATAACTATTTATATATTCTATGCATATGTATTGTTACTTTAATTTGAAAATGGAGTAAATGAAGTGAGCCTAATGAAGAGGGTATGATATCCTTGATATAGAGAATTCAATTTGAATTGATAATTCTAAAATAGATGTCAAATTAAATTCATAGAAAGACATGTGCAATTAAATTGGGGTGCAGACTTGTGAAGAGAGTTATTTGTGTGAGACTATTTTTTGATGATGAAGAATAGGTAATATATACTTGTTTGAGGATGAATAAGGCATTAAGAGTGGGGTTCTGATCGCTGGTGTATTTATATACCCAAACATAACATTTCCCCTGCGTTCAAGTCTAGTTTGAGAACGAAATGTACATTTTGTTGCATGTTTTGTAAAAATTTCCATTCATATGCCTAACCGATATGATTAGTCTTTCTCAGGTTTTGGAATATGTAGTTAATATATTATGAGCTAAAAAAGTGGAAAAAGCACATGGAAACATTATTGCAAAGAGTAGTGGTCTACAGGAACCTCATGATGCGAAGAGGAGGTGTGCAAGTTAAGCTCGTGTCGTGAGCTAAAAGTGACTACATAAGGGTCGTAGTGCAGTAGATAGTGCTACCATATTCTGTCTCAATGCAATGATAAACCTTGCAACATAGGGTTAAGGTCGTTTATTATAACTTACGATGTGTCAAAAGCAATAAGTTATGCATTGTAAGCTTAGGGACTAAAGTGTATTAATATCTTATGGAGTATAAATACTCTATGGAATTCCTTTTCTAAGGAGATCAAACGTTGTATGCAAGAACACGAGGGAAAGGGAATCATTATCTCTAAGGTTTCCTTTTTATTCATTATTGATACTCTTCTTTTTATGAAACACATGATTTTCTGGATTTTTCTTATAAATGTGCATGGCTAATTCCCCTCTTTCTGGGGTCAAGGCTAAGTATGAACTGTTTTTAGCATGTGAATCAGTTTGCTAGGTTAATTGTCATATTGGTTGTTCTTGTATTCTTATTTTAGTATTTTGATACTTTATCAACATTAAAATAAACCCATATTCTCACCTTGAATTCTTAAGGTAACATGGGAGATTAGAACGTGGAACATAAGGAGTGAGATTATTTTATTTACATTAAGGGATTTATTTGTAACTAGGATAGGATATACCTTAGGGCCTCATTAGGCTATGAAACGGGAGGATAAATTAATTAATTAGATTTAGTTGGCCAATACATACTCAAAATATAGTTAGGTCACTATGTTTAATAAAAGGCTAAAGGATCGGGAGACCCTGGTCATACTATTAACTTCATAAGTCAACAACCATATAATTAAGTTAGTCTGATGGAGTTGCCTAGTGTAACATGAATTATGCAATTATCCTTGACCTTGGACGTTTACCCATTATTGTGTACAACACAACATTATTCAACACTTTATTATTATTTACGTTCTCTTGTCATTTTCATTAGTAGTCAAAAAAGCAAACTAAAGTTTATTCTTGAGTTCTAAAGAACATTTTCATAAATTGATAGATGGAGTATAATTTGTAGATTCTAAATTCTAAGTCCTCTGGGTTTGAACATAATTCTATGTCTAAACATAAAGGGAAAAATTTGTACAATGCCTAAGCTCTTTAAAACCAACAATAAAAGTTCAATGAAATTAACTAACCGTAATACATATGGCCTTCGAAGCAATGAGGTGTAACCAAAACTCTAAGCTGTTGGAAACATTGAATGTCTTGTAGCTAGCACTGGGTATGATTGCCTGAATCCACATTATGACAACAATGTAGTGCAAAATGGAGCCGTTATAAAGGATACTAACACAGGGTATAAATCATACACCAACACTCATATATATGTACATAAATATGTATCATAATTAATGAGAGAGTAAAATATTTATTGAATGAGTACCAAGTCTGATTGTTAAATCATGTAAGACAATTTAATATAAAGATAGGTATTATTAGGTGGGTATTTTTTTAACCAAAAAATATCATGTGAGTTCATGAGGTGTATCTTAATTACCCCATGCTAGATGAGTTCCTCAGTACCTTGCTAGGGTAAAAAAATTATGTAGTGATAATGATTGATCCATAAATAGCCTCTTGGAAAATCCACTTTGGTAAAAGTCACCAAGTTCATACATACACTGTAAGATGTGGTTATAGGACTAGGGTGTGGCCCCTAAGTCTATTAATAGTATTCACATCCTTTCGGTGCTAAATAATCTACAAAAAATATATTCAATTATTATAGCTGAATAACTTGAAAGAATCGTTTAAGACATGTCATGTGTACACTATTCATGGTTAAAAAAATTGAGGGGTTTATCTCTAGTTACAAGTTCATAAAGTTATCATGTCTTATTTATAGTTTCCGTTCATGTTTTTTCGTAAGTGAAATATGAAAAATATTTCTTGAAATATGGAGATCTGCACAAAAAATAATGTATTCATGTAAATTAGCCTCAAAATCCATAGAGAGTACATTGTAATAAAATTTCTCATAAAAATCCTAAGTACCTATATAAGCATACATACAATATAGGAATGAAGAGCAAAGTAAAATCTAGTAAATTTTACTCAAGTCATAAAACCCTTGTTTCTAGAAAATATATTTAATAAAATGAAACATACCTAGGCGTGCAGATGGAAGGAACTTCATCACTTAAAATCATACTTACCTTAATTTTCCAAAGAGTACTTGAGAAGAACCTATCTTGAGGATGAATTTCAAGATTTGGGTTCTTAAAAATCTTTATTGATTTTCTTGAAAGCAATAGAATTTTAAGGGTAGAATATTGTTAGGAATACAAGTTTAGATGTTAGAATCAATGGGAATTTCTTAGGAAATGGGGGCTTACCTTGATGATGTAGGATGAGGAGAGGAGGGAAAATAAACATAGGTCATGAAGTAAAAGAATGATTGTTTTGGAGACTATGACCTTTTGTTACTTATATAGAACTTTTACATGTGCGGTCGTTCGGATGAGACCAACTTTGCATAGATGGTCATGTAGAATAGGTTGTGACACCATCTCTTCTATACGGTTGCTCGACTGCACTAACTTTGACCAACTAGTTGTGCAGCACTGTAATGCCTACTTAAATAAGAATAACTTTTCGAACATATCTTAAATTGACAAATGGGTTTGATTTATTGGAAACAACACATTGACCTTTAATTTCATAGGTTAGGGGCCATAAAACTACTCATATGATTTATGATAGTTTGATGTTGACCAATGCTTGAACCTCTATGAAAAAAACTAAGCCGATAAAGAAGATTTGAATTCAACTTTGTGTTTGGGGTTCCCTAAGACCTTAATTCACACCCAAAACTATTCATACACTTGAAGAAGTTCTTTAAAACTTAGTGTCAAGTAATAAATCATAGGGTTGGGCTCAAATCGCGTACATTTGACGGTTAAATCCTTGGTTTGAAAGTCTGGGGTGGTACAATTTCTACCTCAATAACCAGTCATAAAACCCTCATTCTTTCAACAAGAAAACCAATATATCACTATAAATACTCCATACATACCAATAACTTCAAATACAATGGGAAAATAGGGACTCATAGCTTCTTATCATCGTACTTTAAGTCTTAGATGTAAACTACACTTAACTTATTTTTTAGAGTCATATTTATGGAGATATAAGAGGATACATACCTTAATAATTGAAAATAAATCCCCAAAATGATTATTAATATAGAAAAATACCTTGTTATTCAATAAAAATCTTCTCTAAGCCTATTTCCATGATCTAGGATAAGAAATATACTTGATTTCCGAAGAAATTCACTTACCTCTGTCTAGAGTGATATGGAGAAGAGAAACAATAAATAAATCCACCAAAAATAGACATTTACGTCCTATGAGGTATATGAATAAGAACCCTTAAGTCTGAATATATAAAATTAGGGTTTTTGCTGATTTTCCCTAAGATGCCACATGACTCGTTGTGATTGCGCAATGCATGTGTATGTAGTTAAACGTGCATAACTATATAGTATGATGTCACATTAATGAGTGGTTGGTTTCATTTTACACTAGACAAAAATATATTTAATTTGATAGTTCAGGATCTCTAAACCCATGTATATTAAGAGATATACTCATTCAATGTTAGATAATACACAAGCTTTTTCATAATAGTCTAATATAATGAACATTTCAACTTGAATTTTTCATTCAAGGGTCCATTTTTCCTCTATCACAAACTGGTTTATCAGGTCATGAGGGCACCTTCATCCTACCATAGGAGAACCACCCAACTAGTACAAAAAGAAAAAGCAATAAACAAAAGGGAAAGATAATAGCAAAAATACATATAGATGATAAAAAGTCTTATACAATAAAATAAATCTCCAAAACCTTGTATTGTAGTACAGAAGCCACTAAAAATTAAACACAAAGAAAATACATCATTAATTTTGGGAATACAAAATAAATAATAACAGTCTAATAGGAAAAGCTAAAGTGAGATCTCAAACGTCAAAGATCACTCTATACTTTGGAATCTGAATAACCCTCACTCATACTCGGATCTTCAATGAGAAGATACAAAGTGCAGTATGAGTACCAAACTGCCAAAAAAATTGGGTACCCAGTAGGCATCATCAGCATATTAGGCCCAAATTAGAAATAAAAGTAGTAAATAACAGATAATAAAGGATATAAGTCAAAGAAATCAAGGTGTATAAACATAACAAAGTAAGGCTAGATATAAAGAAGAAAAAAGAATAAGAAATAATTAATAAGATAGTTAACAACAATAGTAGAAGGACCCTCATAATGAGGTGAAGACATACTTGGGTCCTTGCAACAAATAACGAAGTAAAGAGAGTAAATATGGGTGGTGTATTGGTAACCTAAATAAAAGGCGAAGAGTGAATGCATAATCAAATCGAAACCCAAATATTACTATCAATAAGTCCATGGAAGGGAGATGTAAAGAACAACTAAAAAAAGTCAAGTGAAGGAACAATTAAGCAGATATAACTCGCTCGCACCCAATACTACAAAAAGTTACATCCATAAAACAAGTGTGGAAAGTAACAAAAACATACGAAAATAGTACTGGTGTCTCAATACTGTATAAATCTCAAGCTCTATGGATCTCAAAAAAGGAACCCATAGGAGTAATAGATAAGTCATCCCTTCCGCCAGATGAAATTCATATTGGTAGGGCCCATGGAGGGAGTCCCCATATACTAATTCATAATATCGTAATAAAAATCTTATATATGTCATATCTCAGATCTCAAGCATGTTCCCAGGCATCACTGGGACTAAACCTAGTAAAAAACTCAATATCTCTGTCCAGTTACGTCTGGTACTAAAATTAGGTAATGGATAATACTTAGTATCCGACATTGGGAAGAAGCTATAAGTGCTAGAAAGGTCATAGTACCTGGTGCCAGGTTTTAGGGCCTGGACTAAAACAAGTTAAAAAATAGGATTATCGGGTGCTCAATTAACAATCAGGTCTAAAACAGTTTAACAAAACCATGAAACAACCCTTTTTGATTAAAAAACTCCATTTATAAACCAATTTCATATCTGTATTAGTCGGTACTATCAAAATCACTATGATAAACTTTAATTATAAATAGCATATTAGTGTAAGTCATCATTATCCAAAAAAGGGTCCCTCAAGGTCAATCAATATATGTAATCGGGATCTCAAGCCCATGCAAGATGCCAAAATTAATGGTATAAGGC
>JBDJHY010770272.1:0-15429 GCA_039654485.1 Withania somnifera | reverse complement strand
AGGGTTGGAAATACTCCCTGAGGACAAAGGCCAATGCATTAGCAACTCATGTCATGAGATATTCAGACTTCTCCCATTTGCGGTTCTTCATGTGGGTACCCCACACTTATTTCCAACCATTGAGATAAATTTTGCAATTTTTCAATGTCCTTATAATACGTTCGGGTACTTAGACTTCCCCGAACCTGCAAGAAAATAAAACAACACAAAAACAAAAAGTGACACTATAAAAATAAAATAACAAACTAAAATAAAAATCCTATGCTACTAGTTGGGTTGCCTCCCAACAAGAGCCTGATTTAACATCACAGTACGACCCTTCGACTTTTTCCTCCACCTTGAACTTATTAAATTTACCCCTAACTTCTTTTCCATTTTCTTTTCATGCTCAAAGGGCTTAGGTAGAAAGATAAAGGAACCAAGCAATGAATATCGCATGTTATATTTCTTGGCCCTTAAGTGAGGAATATATTTTTCTGATTCAGGCACAACAAATTCAAGAATATAAACATAGTGTTCCCCCTCCTTAGATTCTTCTATAGGCTTAGATAGTTCAATTAATATCTCACTATCTAGACATAATGTAGAAAAATAATTGAAATGAGGCCTAATGCGCCCAAACTCTTGAATTGTATTATTATTTACATCCTCACATAATTTTGGTGCACTCTCCTCAACAATGGAAACTTCATGAAAAGTATGATCAAGTAATAGCCCTCCCTATTTTGCCTCCTCAATTTGGCTTATAAGTAACTTTTCAGCCTCACACAACTTGTAGCTAAATTGTTGTGCGTCAAACACATCAATCTTTGCACTCAACTCATCTTTTAAGCTGCAAATATCTAAGACAAACCTATCAACCTCATAAAGGAGCTTCAATTGTCGTTCTATCAAGTGTGTTATTGCATGCTCCATGCTTCTATTAAGATCCCCAAACTGATCTAATAATTTCCTGCACGAATCCATACTATAAAGAACACAAGAATAATTAAAAAATTTATTAGCAAGATTTGGGGTAGGGTAATAACACATCGAGCACTCATTCCAACGGCCACCACAAAACTCACAAGATAGAGATGGTGCACACAACTCACCCTTGAAAATATATTGACATTGTTGCCAAAAGTAGGGTCTTCTACAATAAGGACAAGCATTCATAAAAAAAGAATATCTATCACTCCACATTTTTTCATGCAAAGATGCCATCTCAGAGAGAGTACTATTTTTTATTATTATTTAAAAAATGGAATAATAACAACTAATGATTATACAAAAATTTATATATACAAGAACTTAAATAATTGAAAAGGAAAAATTTAACCCCAAAAAAGTTAATTTCCAAGTCTCCGACAATGGTGCCAAAAACTTGTTGCGTCCAAGCACACACGCAAGTGTACGTGGTCTTACAAGTAATATAGTGGCTCTTTCGAGCTGGATATTGAACCCACAGGGACTTGTCAATTAACTACTTAACTGAATTAAACTAATTATAATTATTTATTTAAGCGTAATGTTTTCAGAGATATATTTGTGAATTTAATTAAACTAAGAACAATAAAATTAATTAATAAATAATTAATCTAGAGAAGAATATATTTTTACTCAATCAATAAATGAATCGAACTAGGATTATGAATTTGCTAGCAATCATATTTAATTAATTTAATAAATTAACTTGAATTATCTAATTTTTGGTTTCGAGGTTTAATCTATGAGTAGAGAATGATCATCCACTAATCACCTATCTATATTAACCTCACAACTACTTCGATTGACTTATGTTGTGATAATTTAGTTTAGATGCATTATAGTTATCCTCCCGTAATGAACCAAGAGAGGCAACCTAAGTACAATATCTCGTCTTAGTTGCAAATACTCACTCCTTACGTTTTTCGTTCTACCCTTAAGATTCCCTATCACGTTACTTTTAGGGTTATAAGTTTATCTTAATGGTCTCGAAGCACTAAGATACTAGCATGGGAACATAAGACCAATTATATGATAACTCTCACAAATCAAATAATATATAATTAAATAATCATCTTTCTAGTTTATACCATAACCCTAGAACGAGAAGAATTAGTTCCACATAGACATAAAATAATCACAATAAATCATTCAAAGAAAAACGTAAAATATATAAATAAAGGAGAAGAAAACTGCATACAATTATTCTCCGGTCTCCACAACTGCTTCAAGATCTTAAACTAGATTAAAAATCTTTTAAAAATATTATGTACAATGTGAATGTAAAATAATATCTACCCTAAAATAATATGCACCATCCCCTAATTATTCTACAAAATAGAGTATAATAGGTGTAGGAAATAACCCGAAATAAATAACCAAGTCTTAAAAGGACTTGAAAAATGATTTTTGATGAAACAGAAGAGATCACGACGTGATCTGTATCATGATTGATTAACAAAATGCCATCATGAAATGGATCACATCGTGATTGGCTTGAATATTGCAATTGACCAATCATAAATGAGGAAAAGACAGCACAACACATTTCAATTGCAAATTGCAAATTATAATTGCAATTGAATGATTATTATATTATCAATTTTTTAATATAATATTTACTTTATTCCATTAAGTTGTCTGTTTGAAACTCCTTCTGTAATCACCCATATTTAATTCGTTTGAGCTCCAACTTCTTCCTTTTCGCGTCGAATAATTTCTCCACCACAATATACCATATTAGCACAATATAAAATATTTATTACTCAAGAAACAAATAAAAATATTAAGATATGAGGAAAATAATGGATAAATATATGTTATTTTGGCTTCACATCATAAGCCCATCTGCGATAGGAAGGGTACATCCAACACTGCTGAGAAATGGAATTGTGGAATAGATTATGAAATGAATTGACCAACATCAGTGTCTCAACTCATAAATAACTTCTATATTCCTCATACCTAAACACAATGACCGAACCAATTCAAAGATGAGTGATAAAATATTACAACAGATGAGTAATCCAAAACTGAAAGAAATGCCAATACTAACTCATTTTTGCAACTTTAAATCACAATCTCCCAAATAAGAATGAATTATAGGCTAAAATGAAAGGTGAATCCTTCTTTATGTATATAATTTCTCTCTTTGCAACCCGAACACAAAAATAAACCAAAGGTACCACAAAATACCAATCCCTGACTAAGAGAGCCAATACCAAAATTGAAGAACCAACACAACCCATAGCCATAACCAGAGTACCTACTATTTAACCAATCACTAAAGTAGACCACATCTCTAAAGCACACAAGAAGGGGACATCACAACTAAAGAGGACACCTTGATAAATATTGTAATTTCACTATCAAGTATGTCAATTCACGAACCTTATATGGAGAGATCAATCCAATCCAAACCACACACTCCTCAAGTCTCTCAATGCTAATCACATTTTCCCTGTGCTATTTTGATATACCAGAATGAAACGAGTATAACATCTTTGCTCAATATCCAATCCACACTTATGAAAAACCAAAAAATACTAACCCAAATTGATGATCATACACCAAATGACCATACAATGAATGATCCATATAGACTAAAACACCAAAATCTCAAAAAAGTTGACACTAGGATCGACACCCTCGATCCACAACTAAATAATAGTCTATGGAGAAGCACATATGGTGAATCACCACAAGTCTCTGCAAATATTTAACAAATTCCCAAACTGAACCTCAAATTCTATCAACTACAAAAGTTACACGACAAGGGGAAACAAATGTGAGCCATACGCCCGACTCTATCTTAATAACCCAAAGACCAAAATCTCAATCATACGGAAGGACAGGTAGGTCAGTCAGGACAACTCAACTACAAGTTATGAACACAGAGATGAAGTATCAAATCTAACTTCATAGTAAAATGTAAATGATCCCAACATCAAAATGGGACTCCCTTCCAAGCTTGAAGGAAGAGGAGGATCCAAAACAGTGCATGGCTAATAAAACCTACCACATGAACCACATGAAGATAGGATAACCCGACCATGAACGTAATCTTAACAATCCCATAAAAAATATCATGATTACTGTAGAACTAGAAACAATATCCTCCAAAGCTTCCAAACATGATCGACACCACAATCCATTGCCAAAAAGATCAAGTACCAAGGTAGCAACAAATAATATCACCAACAAACGGTCACTAATCTAAAAAGAGAGTAACAAATAAGTAGATATAGACGAGGATAAAATATAAAATTTAAATAAAGTCAGGGCTGGCCAATAACAAATAATTAAATTAAACTTGAGATCACAATGACTGAGCCCTACACCTCTACTGTGATGACCTAAAGAACACAAAACTGACTAGAACTACCACTACCAGACATAGACACATCCTGACTACCAGACCCACCATGATGAGAACCATCTCTGATCGGAGGCGATATAGCCTCAAGAAAACTCTAAACTCGATAAATCAATGGCCGAACAAGTCTATGCTTAGGAAATCTATATAAATATGACTCATAACCCCAAACATGTATCATGGTCCTTACAACATAGTATGCAAAGATAATCTAGGTGAACCCATAGAGATACCATGACCTTATGCCTTGGAAGAAGCACTACTAAAAATCCAAACAAAACTCTGCCACTAAGACCATGTTGAACCCTATGAAGTCTTTTCAACAGGATGACCCCTACCTTCTAACACAATATCACAAGAATCATCCTTATATTGGGGCCTCTAGAAACTGTCTCCATATGCCTCTTAACATAAGCTCTTCATAAACCTCATGTGGCCCGCAACATGAGTAAAATAATAGCCTGCTGCTATCAAAGGCTCTAATTCTAGATAAAGTGAAAAAACCTAACCATCAACAAATATCTAGGTCCTCTCATACTTTGAAGGAAAAACCATAGAAGTATGCACAAAGAACTTGTGGAATCTAGCCTCATTCTCAGAAATAGATAGAAGACCCTATAATAGACCTCTAAACTCAAGCATCACCTGAGATACTCCAAATATCAATTGGTATCCCTGCCTTTGGTATACCGCTCACCAACCTCAAAACCCCAAGAAGTATGTCCTTAAGAACTGGAATAGAAATAAACCCTATTGGTTCTGCCTCAAGAGCAACATAAGCGATCTCTTGACCCTTAGTGGCTACTGAACCAAAATAGGCTCGGGAAAAACCTCTGAAGCTCTGAAAAGTGTAAAATGTCTCATAGGGATCATAATACGGACATTTCCTCAACCCCTAAATCAAATTTTAGCCGAACTTCTAAATGATGCTCTAACTGGAGGTGCGATAAACTCTCTATTTTGTGCTGCTGCTAATGATTGTGAATATGTCATCAACGGGAAAGTGAATAAGAACAAAGGAGCTTTCCCAATACCTACTGGGATTCAAAGCTTAATATGGAAATGAAAAGAGAATGATTTCCTAAAAATATCATTGTAGCCTCCCAAAAATAGGATGCATACATCATCATACCCGATTCACAAGACATTATTAGACATTGGATCCTGTATCAAGGATATAATGAACCTAGAGATGTGATACCAATTTTTCAAAACCCAATTTCTCAAGTCATGAAGTCACCTACAACCCATCGTACGAGAACAACCCGACAAGATTATAAAGTGGAAGTAACAAGTAAAAGCAAAAGATAAATAGTCCAATAAGGAAAAGACTAAAGGAAATCTAATATACTGAAAGAGATACCCCAAACATGATATTCTAATACATAAGCCACTAAGAAAAATTTCCGATCTTTGAAATAAATACATCATTTGCTTTTGAAATATAAGATAATAAATAAATATTCTAAAAGAAAAGATAAAGTTAGCTATTAAATGTTAAAGATCACCCTCTACCTTAGAATCTAGATAGCAACACAAATCTTAGAAATCATATCGCTCACTCATACTCGGATCTACACCCTAAACCAAGGGTGTATAAACCCTAGACCTCAAATAATAAACTTAAGAAATACCTAATATTTACGAAGACCATGAGGGAGTCACAATCCCAAAGCAACCCCATCTGTAAACAAAGTCCAAGCAACAAGCTTTACCATATTCCTTCAGAAGGAATTTCCTCAATGTTTCTCTCACAAGAGAACACTCAAAACACTCATAAAAGAGTTCTCATAGTCAATAGTCATCAAAAGTATACTAATGAAATGAAAGAAAATCTATATATACTAGTCTAGGTTTCCTGTATCATAATTGCAAAAGTGACCTAATATGTCAGTTTGAGATCTTAAGTTTTGAATCTCTCCAAATCAAGCCCCCAAGTCTTTAATATGCTTTCAAGAAATCCTACACATGAATTCTTAGTCTCTAAGGTAATCAATAATAAGCTCAAAATTCCTTCAAAGGGCTCTCCCTCATCCATAAGCTTGACACCTTTTCAAGTACCACATCCTCCCACATCCTCATAGCTAGTGGCGGCCAACGTTTCATTATTCACTTCTTCTTATAAAAGATTCATTCTAGAATAAAAACCATGTAAAACCAAGATGATAGAAATAAAAACAAGAACTTTCTCATGATATGAGGGTTATCATGAGGGTTATCTTGAATAGTAACAAGAACTAAATACAACACATCCACAAATAACTAAGGTTTCCTTATTATGATAGAACAACCAATATGTGGATCACAAGGAATTTGGTTTAATATCAAATGAGAAAGTGGAGATTAGGATAAGATCATTAGGTTCAACAAAGATGTTCTTATTTCCCAAACTCAGTTATCACAAAAACATTATCAAATATTTTATTAGGAATTAAAACACATAAGACCAATATGAACCCACCTATCCCAATAAAAGGCTTAGAAGATGCATATTCAACACTCATACAACTATCAGAAACAACTAGGTAACCACTAGATCCATCAAGCATGCTACATAGATCTATTTTTACCATGAGAATCATTCAGAGCAAGATGGAGGGAATTATCAAGAGTAGTGAAGGATGTAAAATCAAATGACACTAATACTCTTCCTACAATAATATTATACTTCCTCTATATATCATTAAAAAAATAAGAGAACAAGGGTACACACCTTGAGGACAAGAGTTTAAAATTGTACCTTGCTCCTCTTTTGGCGAATCTTTATTTCCCTTCTACTCAAGCATAGTTTTAGACCACAAGGTTTGGTCCACCTTCATTCCTCTTGGATTTTCCCCACAAGGTAATTCCTCTAATGAAAAAAATGGGTTATATATATCTCCTCTCTTCATCGTGTATTGGTCAACCCGTGTTTATTCATCATCTTCTTCCCAAAGTGGGTTTTCATGGACTTGGTAGCCTTCAAAGAGTGATAGAGTGATACATTTCCATTTTTCTTCACACCACTAGGGGTTTTCATAGGAGTGATAATTGAACCACCATGTACCTGTAAAAGAGAAGAATGAGTACTAGGAAAAAAGCTAGTACTTTGGTTAGTTTATTCAAAAGGCTTTGTGGCTCATGCTCCTCATATCTTTCATTATAACTAGCCAACATCACCATTTTTTTCCTTTTCTTCAAGTCCTTCTCCCCACTCACATTAAAGTGGAAGAATGATGTCCCCTTCTTGAGGCCAATCCTTTATAACAGGAATCTCCTTCTTCAGCATTCCATAGGGAATAGTAATATCTCCTTCACAACCCTCATTATGCTCACCTTCACTATCAGAATTACTTTCTTCATGAGATTCTGATTTACTTACCTCTTATAAATCATAAAAGAGCTTTCCACTTATAAGAATTAAGACTCTTTATATTGGGAAATCACTCATGAAATAGCCATATCCTTTCCATTTAAAATATTTGAAAACTCTTGGGATTCTAATTAGTAAACTTGTTGCCTTCATCCTTAGGTGTCTTCATTTGGGCATCCTTTTCATTGGAACTTTTGTCATACGGCTTCTCAAAGAACTTCTTGTAGTCATTTCTCTTCTCCCAAGTTGGAGATTCTTGTATCCTATCTTTTTTCTTTCCCTAAAGTTAGAGTTGGAATATCTTTTTGACTTTTTTTTCTTTCCTTTCCTTGATATTCTTCTCAATCTTAGTAGTTACATCAACAACATCATCAATAGGTTCAAACTCATGAAAAGCATTTGAGAACATATGAAATCATTCAAGACACTTCAAAAGTAAGCCTAAGCTTGGTTGGGAAGTTCTTGGTAATCAATCCTCAAGTTTATGTTTTGTAATTCATCAAAGTATTCCATAACAGTCTTATTTCCTTATCTGAAATTATGGATCTTCATGAGTGGTTGTTGCCAATACTTCTCCAGCATATGATTGAAACTGATAAGCTCTTTCAACTCATGCCATAATGATATATTAATATGCCCTTATAACCTCTTACTTCTTCTTTCGTATTACAACCATGTGGAAAAAATCCATCAAATTAAGCTCTGACATATATAGATTTCTTTAACTCCATAAGCTTATTAGCTCAAAAGTGATAACGCCTGAAAAAACACCAATCATTATAGAGACTTCAAGGTCTACCTAAGAAGATCCAAAGCATGGGCAACATAGAGGCACCAAAGAAGCTCCATTGTACAAATTCGAGGATCAAAAAGAGAAATTATGGGTATGAAGGATAACATGGGTGACAATTGAAGACATCAAGGGCCTAAGTTGATGAGACCAAACTTTGGGGGTTAATTTGTAAGTTGGAGTCACTTTTGGACTCAAATATAATAAAAAAGTAGGACTAGTATAAATACTAGGTCTTTCAAATTTAGGAGGACTTTTGATCATTTTGATGAATTGAGTTAAAGCTTGTTAAGCTTTGTAGTAGTGTTCATTTAGATTTAGAAAAGGAGATTAGCAACGATGTTCATCTATTATTGATTTTGAACTTCTTACTATGAACTTCACATCGAGATACTCATTTGTGGATTTAATAGAGTTTCTCATTTGGAAAATTTCATTACCTTCTCTCGTTAGTTAATTTGAGGATTCAATTAACTATTCCTATTATTTACTTCTCCTCTCCTATTTCTCAATCTATCCTTTATTTAGCTAATTTTGTGTGTCATTATTTTTTTGTTTAGTTCAACGATACAAATTGAGTCCTCCTAGATCTTGGGTTGTATCATTTGGTATCAGAGCCTAGGCTTGTATTTTATTTCACTTAATTACAATCCTAGGTTGTAAAACTCACAATCACAAAAAAATTCAAAAATTCAATATACAAAAATTTTGAAAAAAGTAAAAAAATTCAATCCATGTCAATTTGTATTTTTTTTGTTGATTTTGATTACTAGGAATCCTTCTCCTAGTAAATTTGGTCACGAGTCTCAAATTTGAATTTAATTGGAGTTGATTTGCAACTTCTAGCATTGTTTAAGTTTGAGCTCAAATGTGATTTGAAATAATTGAAGACGATTTGAAGGTTGAAAATTTGAAATTCATCAATTCCAAGTTTCAATGATCTTTTATTTCGAATTTCGTTTAAATTAGAGAAATGAGGTAAATACAACTTTGGTGTTCTTCATCTTCATCTTTTTAATCCAAATTTTGAGCTCAATTTTGGAGTCAATTTGTTTAGTATCCAAAGTTTCTCGGTGTTGAGAAGTTGTTCTTACATATCAAGGAACATGGGGTTTAAATTTTGTAGAGACTGGCGGATGTTTGATAGAGACTCAATTTTGAATTTTATAGTTCATCAATGGTGAAATCTAAAATTTGATCTTTAATTACGGATTGTGTTGTTGAATTCTAGGTTTTTAAGTTGTGGGGAAGTTAATCTCATATCTTAGGGAGTTTGGGATTCAAATTTGAGAAGATTTGGAGAACATTGATTGAGGTCATATTTTTTTGGGTTGTTCATACACAAATTCGAAAATTTCTCCTCTATTTTGGGTTGTACTTGTTGATTTCAAGGCTCTTTGGTGATTGAAACATGATTATAATAGTTCCAAGAGTTTGGGAATTGAACTTGGGAAAGATCGGAGTTGAATTGAAGTAGATTCAAAGTTTGGAAGACGTCTTCAATGGTGTTCTTCAAGTTTTGAAGCAAGGTTGAAAATTGGGTCTGTGATTCGTTAACAATTTAAGTGAAAAATGTATTGGGGATTGTTACCTATATCGAAAAAAGCTCATGGTTAAACTTTGGTAAGAACCAGAGTCCGAAGGGTGGTTGGAGATTTGAATTTTGATAATGTTCATGGATGTTCTTAGCATCTTCATGTGAAGAAGATGAAGAACACGTATGTTTGATCCTTCATCCTTACATCAAAGTTGTTGTTTGATGTTTAAATGTTTACAATCATAATCTACAAGTTATAAGGACCCTAAGTTTCAATTTTCATGCAAATCAGATTTGATTTGAGTGAGGTTGGATTTTAGTGTTCTTTGTGTTCTTATTGTTCATGGTTGAAGTTCATATATTGTTGATTGAAGAACTTCAAAATTGTGTAATTTGATCCATAGTTAGCTTGTAATTGATTATAAAAGGTGTTTGATATTGGGTATTTTTTTAGAAAGTCAAAGTACGAAGGGGTACCAAGAAAGGCAAAGTACGAAGGGGTACCAAAGCAAATTCGTCAAATAAATTATCCCATGCACATCCTAGGAAATCTGCCTAGGATGGTGGCTAAGCTCCTACCTCCTTATTCCACTGCCAAGTGAACGGCGTTCTACCCTAGGATAGCATTTAAGGATTTTGGCTTCCCAAGCCTACTGGTTGAGACGGCTGTGGTCCAAGAAGGGGCAGCGGTACCGCCCTTGAGGATTGTGGTCCTCCCTAGAGAGATGGTGGTCACCTTTTTCCCTATGATGCAATATATTTAAAACGACGGTAGATACCCTTGGATAGTGGTTCGCCCTTGCACACGGTGGTCACTTGTAATAAAAAACAACTCCCAATTGTGTTCAAACATTTTGGTAATATCTTACTTTGGATCAACTTAAGTTATCATCCACAGTTCCAAATCTTGAACATCAAGTTCTTTCTTAATTCCAGAACTAGTTAATGACTAGTAATCATCCTACTTAGTTGTTAGTTAGTTCTTTGTGTCCATTCTTGTTTTGTTCTTTCTTTTAATCTTTTATCTTTTTTTACGTTGTTAGTTCTTTGGCTCTTGTGCCTTTTCTTCCTTTGTTCGTTGTTTGAGTCGACACAAATCCACTCATCCACAAAGTATAAGTATTCCTGTGTAGTGATTGGTCAAGTTAGTTCCTTATACACTTTGAAAGGACGCCTTAGGTACATTGAGTGAATTCAAATAGCAAAGGTGTGAGGCTTTAAAAACTAACTTGTTTATTGAGTTTTCCAGGATCCCTAAGGTTAAAATGTACTACATGGATTCAAATTATGCTTGTGATCACATGAGTGGTTATGGAGGAACTCATATGTACAAACAAGAGTTCTATGAGGACCATGATGGTTCTTGTAGGCATGATGAAAGGATTCATGAGATTGAGTTCCATGATGACAAACATGGGTCGAATTGCTATGGTGTCAGCCAAGAAGGGGAGTGTGTAGGAAGTTGTGAAATTGACTTTTCACCCTCGTCTTGTGCTTCTTCCTACCAAACACAAAGAAGGAAAGTCCTAGAGAGACATGTTTATAACCAATGTAAGTGTAGGTAGTTGTGAAGGATTGTTACTTGAATTCAATGATTATGCCATGAACAACTACATTACACCTCGTGTAGCTTCCCTTATCCGTTTCAAGGATATTGGGTAGATAGAAAAGTAAGGGTACCACTTTCACTTGGGGATTTCCAAGAGTTGGTGTGGTGTGACATCTTTTCAATGGAGGTTTTGCTAAATACTTTTAGGAAGTCCTTGGTTCATAAGACATCGAATTCCCTATGTGAAAGATTATTACAACTACATACCAAGTTTCAAGGGCATTCTTCCTTCTATCCGTTTCCCATGAGAACTAAGGAGGCAAGTGAAGCACTTTCAATTGGAGCCTCATCCTTTTTACATGAGAAAATCTTAGATGAGGACCCAAGACCTTTAAAAGGGGGTCTTAATAAGCTTTCCCAATTTCTTGCTAAGCAAGGTAGCAACTCTGCCCGTATCAATGTAAGGCTACTCATACTGGCTAATTTCCTACTCAAAACATCAGTTACCACATTAGCTTTACTTGGGTGGGTAAGAATAGTGATATCATAATCCTTTAGTAGCTCAATACATCATCGTTGTCTCAAGTTTATATCCCTATGATTGAAAATGTACTTAAGACTACTGTTGTTTGTAAACACCTCACAATGAACTCAATATAAGTAGTAAAACTATAATTTTAACATAAATGATGCGGCTGCTAACTCAAGTTCATACATAGGGTAGTTCTTCTCATGGGTCTTCAAATTTCTAGAAGCATAAGAAATATCCTATCTTTGCATTAATACTCTACGTAAATCCACTCAAAAAATGTCCCAATAAATGGTGAAAGGCTCACCCTCTATAGGCAAGGTCAATACGAGGGCTGAAGTCAATAAGGCCTTAAGCCTTTGGAAGCTCTCCTTTTCACTCCTTTGACCTCAGAGAAGCAATATTCATTTGGGTCAACCGAGTCAACGGGGTTTCAATAGAAGAAAACCCTTGAATAATCTGTGATAATATTCTACGAGGCCAACAAAACTGCAAATTTTTGTAGGGTAAGTAGGCCTAGTCCAACCATAAACTACCACAATCTTAGTTGGATCGACCATAATACCCTCCTTGGACACTATGTATCCCAAGAATCTCACTGAGCTAAGCCAAAAGTCGTAGTTAGAAAACTTATTATTCAATCGCTCCTATCTTAATCGCTGGAGCATAATCCTCAATTATTGAACATGGTCTGCCTCACACCTTTAATAGAACAAGATGTCATCAATAATAACAATGACAAATGAATCAAAATAAGGTTAAAGCACCACATTTATCAACTCCATGAATACTGTGGGGGATATTAGTCAACCCAAAAACATCACTAAAAATTCGTAGTAACCATAGAGGGTCCTGAAGGTTGTCTTAGGGACATCCGAAGCCCTAATCCTCAACTGATGGTAGCCGACCTTAAATTGTCCTAACCTGATTTCTCAAGTCGTTATGGCACGTAAATCCCGTTGCAGGAGAATACCCAACAAGCACAGAAGGCATCAAATTAAACAAAATGCAGAAGATAAGATTTAAATAAAGGAAAAGGAAAAGTGAAGTCTACAATCAACCAAAATTAACCCAAAACCTGATATCTAGTACAAGAGCCACTAGAAATAAGAGTACAATGTCAGAAAATAAAATACAATATCAGTCACGTAAGTCAACAACAGAATAAGATATAAAAAAATTAAAATATATGCTCTGCATGTTAGAAGCCATCATCTACCTCTACAACCAGATCTCAGTACGAATGCAAATCAATACGGACTACTCGTACTCTGCACCAAGATGTAGAGTGTAGTATGAGTACCAAAGGCAACGGGTACCCAACAGACATCATAGGACGACTGGGGATATATAAGAAATAAAGGCAATAGATAAACATATGGCGAATACAATTCATAGAAGTCAACCAGTGGAGCAAATAAAGAAGCTAGCCAGCTGGATATGACAAATAAACATCCAAAATGACTAACCCAAAATAAGGAAGGTTTAGGCAAAACAAGGAGAGAACATACCTGAATCCATGCTCAACTATTAAGGAAAACAACTAAGTAGCATATATGGCAGTACACCAGTAACCTTAATAACAGAAAAGGGGAGATGAGAACTACAATAAGTATATCAATAAGAAAAACACGATAGGCAGTCCAACAGATATACCTCTAGCCCATAACGGTAAACCAAATAAGTAATAAGTTAAAAAGAGTCTCAATGGCACCCCATAATACCAAGAGATATAAATAATTAAAGCTAATACGCAAGCATCCCATTCTACCACAAGGTACAAATAAGAAAAAAATACAACAAGTAACACAGACATAAATGCAGATTGTACTAGTACATGTGAAATACAACTGCGCATGCTCCCCTCCGGTACTCCTAGGTCCGAAAGGCGGAATACCCATAGAGGGACTTCCTCATATACCCAAAATCATACCGCACCCTCTCCCCCGATCATATGAATATCAGTGCTATCTCGGCAGGGTCTATGGAGGGCCTCCCCACATACTATATCAATAATCATTTGAAACTAAACAACAATCTTATATTGTCAATGCATGAGTGAATGTTTGGGATTTCACACGTCTAAATCAGTATGATCTCAAATAGATGCTTGGGCTTCCTAAGTCCAAAGATGATATAAATCATCAAAGTTGGTTACTCGAGTTACCCCGAGGCCAAATTAGCATGAATAATCAATGTGTAGTTCTCGAGCTTTACCAAGTCTAATAATATCTCAAAAAAAAAAAAATTAGTCAATATTATCTCATTTATCATCAAAAACTAGTAAATTATCTAAAAATTAGCTTATTTTAATATTATAATATTGGAAACGAGTGAACAAGGCCATGTGAGGTTTTAAGATCAACGACATCGGGCTCTTGGCCATAAAATAGTGGAACCCAATGCATAAAAACTAGTTTTGATGATATGCTCAACTACAAACATTATCTTACAAAAGTCCTACGGCCCTACATATATCCACAACAAGCATAACCAACCAAGTTGATGTTCCAGACTCAATTAGGACCACACAAGGTCATATGTTAACTATCATTTGGAATGAAAGAATAATATATAGCTAAAAGTAGACTAAAAGAGCAGACAACCTTGTGGGTACCAACCTAGAAATCCCAACATAAAGATGTTTATTTATCACAATTATTTCCCATATAATTCCAGTCTAAGGTCCTAAGTCATAGCCTACTTTTCCTATAAAGACAAGCTTGCAGATACAGTGTAAAAGATATTTTGATTGCTCCAAATCTCCAAAAAGGCATAAACAAACTCCAACAATCGCGCAACTAGGTAAATAATAATCTACACATTTTTAATGACCCTTATGGTCATTTATAATAAATATGCAATATTTTATATTCTAAATCATTTCTGTAGTTGTCCCAATTTATTTATGACTTACTGGGATCAACAGTTCAAATCCCTAGCTCGGTTGAGAAATATCTTAAATTCCTTATTTTAGAGTCTATAACTAAGTACTTGTTGACCAAAGTCAACTTTCCTTCAAGACGATCTCAGAATTTAATTTTGATAGTTTTGTTAGCTCTAGAGTACCAAACAAGTCAAGATTGACCTTAAGTTTGTATTTTGGAGATTTTGTTTGCAAGTTATGTGAGATTGTGGATTTAAGTTAAGTCTATAGCCTAAAGAGGAGCTTGAGTGGTAATTTGATGTTCAGAGTGTTGGATTAAAATTTTGGAACTTCCAGAAGCTCCGGAATGTTGATTTTAGGCTAATTGAGGTGTTGGTATAATTTCTGGACTTGTCATTGCATTTTTGAGGTATTGGTGGAGAATTTCTGAAAGTTTAGCTAAG
>JBDJHY010770271.1:4682-25668 GCA_039654485.1 Withania somnifera | reverse complement strand
GACTCAATGGAATCGACATAAATGGTATAGGATGTCATTTACATCCAGATAAACTAGAAAAACCAGAAACCAAAAGGAGCATTTCTCCGCCAACACCTCGAATTCACAAAGACACGCAAGAAAATTTAACCAACACCTCTCCTAGCCTAAATTCATCATTTCAGACCTGATAAAAGAGTCATAACTCCAATCCGACACTCTGAACATCGAGTTTCCATACAAACTCTGCTTTTAGGCTAAACCTTAAACAATTTCCACAAATTGGAAAAACTTGCAAACGAAGCCTCCAAAACATAAACTTAAGGTCAATCCTTACTTTGTTTGTCATTCCAGAGCTAATGGAACTGTTGGAATTAAATTCCATGGTCGTCTTGTAGGAAAGTTGACTTTGGTCAACGAATACTTAACTTTAGGCTCTAAGACAGGGAATTTGAGATATTTCTCAACCGAGTCGCCATGGATTCAAACTATCGGTCCTAGAAAGTCATAAATGACTTGGGGAAACTGCTGAAACGCTCTAAGATGCAAGACATTATGTATTTATCATAAATGACCATGATGGTCATTACATATCTACACCAGAAAAATAGTACAAAAGTGTTACATGAGTACCAAACCAAAAGGTACCAGTAGGTATCATATGACCGGGCTCAAATCAAACACAAGTAAGAACAATAAGTAAGTAAATAAGGTATGAAGAATAGCAAGAAAAAATAGTACAAGAAGATAAGACATAACTATACAGAAATGAACTAAGAGTAACTAACAGATGGCCCAAGCCCATGAAAGCGTACCTAGTATCAATCTCAATTTAACCAATAACTAGAAGGGTTAATAATAAGGGAAGATGGAATATAAGTAGAAAGGAAAGAATTAAATAGAAGAAATCCAAAGGTGCCCCATCCCACCAGTGGATACATCCAGCACAAACAAACCCGCCATGACTCCCCCCTTAAGCCCAGTGAGCACAAACACGTAAGAATGAATGCATGGGAGTCCTAGAAAGTAAATGTGATTAGTGCCATGAAAGACTTCACACCCCTAGGTTGCGCCACCTTATTACCAATAAAGGAGTCTTTACCTTAGAGGTCACTCCACCTCAAAAACAATAAAAGGTTTCATGCCTCGTAGGTCGAGCCATCTCAATTATAGTTCATGGTCGCCCCCAACAAGTCCAGGACAAGAACACATCCAAAAACAGGGAACTCCACCCCACAGGTGCCAATATCGAGGGTTTCCCCCCAAAAAGTGCTAATCTTAGTAACCACATATACCTTGTTCGTGACAATTGAAAACTCTTTTTCCTTTTATATCTGGAAATAGAGCCATACCACAAGGTCATTGTGGCATACATATAGGTACAAGAAAACCTGTGTTCCATTAGTCATTAAGAAAAGAAAACTTTAATTTTTAATTAGTTATCTTGAGAATATAAAGCTAACATAGCCTTAAGAAATGTCCGTGCTCAATACCAGATACCATGATGTATAATGCATGACGCGGGCAAATAAGAAATGCACTCGAAGTCTATAAATGCCATAACTAACCAGCTAAGCAGACAATTTTCCCGAGTATTTACCCAGTATCCCTGTATTAGAAATATAGCCACAAAGTCATTCCCAGTATAGGAACATACTAAACACAACATACAGCAAACAATGGGCCCCTCACAAGCTCCAAAAGGTAAACAAACACAAATAAATAGAAGAAAATTCATGTCAGCTACTACCCCAACCACCGTCTGGCTGAAGAAGCTAGCATTCAAAAAAACATAGTCTAGAGTAACGAAAAACCTAGCCTACCTGGATGCCAACCAAAAGCTCATGCAAGTCACTCGTGCAGCCCGTAAAGCTAAAAAATCACCCAACATAGTTCAAAACTAGCAAATTAAGGATACAAGGGTCAAAATAGGAAGAACGATACGCACATTGCATAAAGAAACATGGGTCGAGACCAAGACTATGAGTCCATGGGCCTCGCAGTCGAAAAAAATAAACCAAGGGTACAAACAGGTAGATCCCAACATGTCGAGTGTATGGTACGAAATGAAGTTCAAAATAATAAAAGAATAGGGAGAAATCAGGTTACAAAGTAAGGAAATTAAACATTTTATAATGACACTACAAGGGATAAAAAGGATGAGAATTATCGTAGAGAAACTGACACCACGAGCTCACACCTCCTCCCATTAAACTAGCCACCACTTTTCCCAGCTCAAAACACCCTAAAACATCCCTAAAGCTCTCAGCAATGGAGGTGTAAGCCAAAAGAAAAAAACTAACCCCCTTTTATAACCTATACATGGCCGCTAGTGTGACCTTGCCAGGGTGAGATAGGGCTCACAGGTGTAGCCTTCTCTAGGGCAATGGCACTGGGGTGGCCCAAGGGTCGATGGTGTGACCTGCAACCTACAGCAAATCACAACTAAAGAGAAAAACTATAGGGGACCTAAAATGAGCATTCTGAGTCCATTATAGCAAACAAAAAGTGCATTTTGGGTGGAAAACACACTCCAAAATCCACGGAATTGACAGAACGAACAAACTAGGTCGTTTAAGCTAAAAGAACCCCAAAATTCAATACAACTCAAAAGAGGAAATTTCCAAACTTCCACAAATAAGCCCAAAAAAAGCTCGGACACCCTAAGAAGAAAACTAACAACCCTAATAGCCCAAAATAACATTCAAGAGCTGATGGAATCAATGTAATTCATATCCAACACCCTGATCACCAAAAAACCACCAATGCTTCAAAATGAGCTTTGGGTAAACTAAAATTCCCCATAAAATTTCAAACTCACTATGGAAATTCTAAGACATGAACTTAAGGTCCACGTAGACCAAAGTCGACATTCTAGAGCTAAGGGAACTGTCAAAATTAGATTTTGAGTGTGTTTATGACAAATTAACTCTTGAGTTCCACAATTTCAAAATTGAAACTTCCAAACAGGGAAACTAAGATATCAGGAAAATGAGCTACTGGTCCCAAAAAGTCATAAATGACTTGGGAAATCTACCAGAAGGCTGCAAACATAGGAAAAGGCATAAAGTAAGATAATCACCAAATAGGTCATTAAAACATCTACAACTAAACATGACTTTCATCCTCGAAAGATAAAGAAGGACAGGACCTGGATACATGAACTGGTTATTCAAGAACTCAGGAAACCAACAAAACACACAATGCCTTTCGGGGAAACTTCGCCACTGGATCCTAGCTAACCAGTAACCTTCCACAAGGCTGCTAGCTAAACTCTCAGGCTAATACACCCTAAAAAGACCCACCTCATTCAAACACATGCCCCAAACCAAAGCACAACTGAAGGTCGAGGCGAAACTACACTGATAGACCAAAATTGACTAGAAATCTCAAAACCTAAACAACCCCCAAGGGAATATCTAAGGACATCACCCACGTGATCTACCATTAAAAAGAACACAACTACCCATCTGAACTACAATACTCCCCACCCTCAAACTCCCAACTTTAAAAAGCATAAAAGACACAGAAGTAAAGGAGAAAGAAATGAAATAGCAAAATAATGGGAACACATGAGCTAAGGAATGCCTCAAAGGAAAACCAATATCCAAGCCCACAAGAAAAACAAGATCCAAACAAACGAGTGCCCAAAACACCCCACCATTCATCAAATGGGATATACCGGGCATTATTAAGGTGACGGTGATGGAGAAATAATTTATAACTGCTTAAAAAGTAAGGAAATTAGCCTCCTACACAAAAAAACACAACCTAGAAAAATTTCTATCTGGCTCCCCCTAATCAACCCGCATTTCATGACCTTGCATTTGACAATGCACATAACCCAATAGTCTATCCACCACTAGGATCTGGCCCACAGGGACCCTAATACTCAGCCATAGGTAAAAACTCATGGTGCATAAATAGAGAAAGACAGGAAATAAAGTAAATCATAAATTAGAATGGATCAAACCAAAAATCTACAATTGAAGTACATACCAGGGACATCATCTTCACCCTTTGAGGCTCCCTCCTTTCCCTATCCTTTAGCACAAACAACTGCTGATGGCCCCTACCCTGGTGGTCCCCATCTCTATCTCTCTAACCCACACCACTATTTCCCTAGCCATCTTTGACCGATGTTGCTGCCTGAAGTGGATGCACTGGAAGTGGTACTCGAGCAGCCCCACATTATGGACAATCCCTGGCAAAATATCCCAGATCCCCACACTCATAGTGACCCCCTATGGAATAATCTCTAGAAGACCTAGAGTAGCATCTAAAATTGTGGCCTACCTCTCCCCACTCAAAACACCTGCCCACAACTCATGCCTGACCACTAGATCCCTCAACATGCCTCAACGAACCTAAACCCAAGCCCTTTGTTGGGTGACTACTCAACTAACTAGTTGAGGCCTAAAGTGAGGCCTGATAACACTGGCTAGTATGGATTTCCCTTTTAAAATCACATCTCTAAGATTTAGACCCTGAAAAATCTCCTTGATAGTGCTGCCTCTCCTCGCCGCCCCCTTGAGCTCGATGAGGAAAACCCTCCATGTTGAGGGCATGTTCCACAACATCCAAAAATGACTTCAGTAGAACAAGTTGTTTTTGCACTTAATATCTAGAGACATTACCTATATGGATTCACTATGAGGTATGCACGGATCATCATAACTTGCAGTCCATCCTTAGTCAGAAGGAGCTTAACTTGAGGAAGTGGAGGTGGGTTGAGCTCATGAAGGATTATGACTTGACTATTCTCTACCATCCAGGAAAGGCTAATGTGGTACTGATTCCTTGAGCCAGATGTGGTGAGTATGGGTAACCTAGCGGTATTACTTGTATCTAAGATACCGCTAGCTTGGGATGTATAGCTCTTGACCAACATGATGGTTAGGTTTGATCTCTATGATGCTCGAATCATCTTAATTAACTAGATTTGACAGCACCAGTATGAGGATCCATATCTAGTTTAGTTGAGGAAGAGGGTCCTATCGGGTGATTTTGATTGGGCTAGCATAGATGAAGGTTATGTATTATGGGTTCATGGACGCCTTGCTATTTAGAGGGTTGGTGATCTGATTTCAACTCTTTTACATGAGGCACATCGCTCCAGGTACTCTATCTATCTAGGTGTTTTGAGAATGTATCTCGACTTGAGGCAGCATTACTGGTGGTGAGGTATGAGGAGGTCTATTGCATCTTTTGTATCTCGATGTTTGAATTATTAGTAGGTAAATTTTGAACACTAGATGCCGGGTGGTGAGATGGAGAGACTCCCTATCCCTAAGTAAAAATAGGAGTGTATTACTATGGACTTTATCACAGGCCTTCCCCGTACTTCTAGAGGGTTTGATTGCAATGGTTTATCATGGATCGGTACACCAAGTCAATTCATTTGACTTGGGGTGCTGAGACGTTGGCTGACTTATATGTTCACGAGGTAGTCAGACTACATGGTGTACCAGTATCTATTATATTTAATCAGGGAACATAATTTACCTCGTGATTTTAGAGGTCTATTCAGTAAAATTTGGGTATAGAGGTTGATTTGAGCACATCTTTTCATCCATAGACAAATGCCAGACTGAGAGGACCATTCAGGTACTTCAGGATATGTTATGTGCCTGTGTGTTTGATTTTGGAGGTAGTTGGGACAGGCACCTAGCCTTGGCAGAGTTTTTGTATAATAACAACTACCACTCTAGTATCCAGATAGCCCCATTTGAGGCCTTGTATGATAGGCATTGTAGATCACCCATTGGTATGTTTAGTGGTGGAAAGGTTCGACTTTAGAGTTTTTGTTGGCTCCATGATACAAAATATTTGGTCAAACTTAATTCAGGATAGACTACGGTCACCCCTAGAGTAGGCAGAAGTCCTACGCAGACCACAAGTTTCATCTCCTTGAGTTTAGTATTGGTGATGTGGTCTTCCTCAAAGTCTCCCCCTAAAGGGTGTTATGAGGTTTGGTAGGCGATTCAAGCTTAGCCATCGGTTCATTGGGCCTTATGAGATATTGTAGAGAGTTGGGGATGTTGCCTACAAACTATCCTTGCTACTTGAGTTAGCTGTAGTCCAACCAGTTTTCCATGTATTGATGCTCTGCTGCTATGTACCAAACTTGTCCCATGCCCTTCGTTAAGAGGATGTGTATATTGATGAAACCTTGACCTATTTTTAGGAGCTTGAGGGCATTATAAATAGGGACATCAACCAGCTTAGGTCTAGGGAGATTTTGGTAGTGAAGGTTCATTGGGCATATCGACCAGTTTAGAAGGCTACCTAAGAGACAGAGTGCGATATGTAGGCCCAATATCCCTTTTTGTTCAAGCCTTCAGGTGCTACTCCTTTCTTGACTTTCAAGGATAAAAGTCCTTTTTAGTGGTGGATGTTGCAATGACCCGCTTGGTCATTTCCTTGCCTTTTGTCTTTTTTTATGAGTAGAGTCATTTGATAGTTGCCCCAAGTCTTTTATGACTTTTTAAGATGGTAGCTCAGTGACCTAGTGACTCATTTGGTTGTTATCTCAGCTCTACTATTTTGGAGTTTTAATTTTGAAATAGTGGAACTTAGGAGTGAAATAATAGTAAATGCACTCAAAATTAAATTTGAAAGTTCATTTAGCTTTGGAATATCAACTTTGGTCTAGTTGAACCTTGAGTCTGTGTCCTGGGCTTTTCATTTGAGTTGGGTTGTCCTGTAGAATTTTTTGCCCCAAAATATTTGGTCTACTTTGTGGATAATTTATCCCAACCTAATTTCATTCTTGAGCCTGTCTCCCACTGCAGCAGAGCAAGGGCCTGACAGTATATAAATTGTTCCCTTAAATTTGTAGATCATTTATCCCCATCTCCCATTTCTATTTTTACTCCGTCCAGGCTGTTGTTGAGTTCCAAAATTCAACTAAATTGAAGGGAAGTCCATCCCCAAGATCAGCCTTGTCTTTCCTCTCGTTGGAAAGTTATTTCTCTTTTGATTTTCCATAGAAATTGTAGTTTTTCACCATTGTTAAAAACTTGACTGAGTGTAGTTGTTGTTCTTTATTTAATCTTTTTTAAGGGTAGCTATCATTCTTTATTTTCCCAGTGGAGTATTGTTTTATTCTTTAATTCTAACTAGTTATTTCTCTATGGTGGGTTTTTCTACCCAAAATGCATTTTGCATTTTTTAGAATTGGGGTCTCCTGATGCTCATTTGAGACCCCTCAGAGAATTCCCTACTTTTGAAAGGGGTTTCTGCAGATCATAGACTGCCCCAATGGCGTCGAGGATTTCTTGATGAGGTTGCCTTGGCAAGGCCACCTTAACGAGGTCACCTTAGCAAGGCCACCTTGACAAAGTCACTTTGGCGAGGTCCCTTTGACGAGGCTGCCTTGGAAAAGTCACGCCAGTGCCTCAAGGTTACCTTGGAGAGGACGTCATGGCAAGGTAACCTTGGCAAAGTTACGCCAGCGCCCCAAGGTCGCCTTGGTAAAGTCACGCCAGCACCCGAGGTCACTTTGGTGAGGCAGCTATGGCGAGGTCAGAAGTCACGCCAGCTCCCTGTGGTTACCTTGGTGAGACCGTTGTGGCAAGGTCACTTGGCAAGGTTATGCCAACACCTTAAGGTCACCTTGGCTAGGTCAACGTAGTGAGGTCACTCGGCCAGGTCACCACGATGACATCACCTCAGCGAGGTCCATCCTAGCAGCCCTATGGACTCTAAATAGGGCTTCACCCTTTCATTTCAGTTTATTGTCTTTACGTTCTTAGTCCCTCCTTGACTTCACTTTTGAACCACGAGTCCCCCCTTCCTTCAAGCTGAGGGCTACATGCCGGTGTGTTAGTTGTGTTCCCGAGCTACAGGCCTCACTTCCCAACCCCAGTTGCTAGTGAAATATGGGTCTTATTATTTATATTTTTACCTCTAGATTAGTAACTTGTATCAGTTTGGACGATATCAACTTCGTTGAAGCTTTAAATCTGTGACATGTGCACTTCAAGGATTTTCATCGACATCTAGCTAGGCTAGGTTTATTTACATACACTGTAGACTGGGCTATTATTATTGTGCTTGTGAAATGCATAGTAGTGTGGGTTGGATATTAGGTTGCTCATCGTTTTCTATAGATATTTTTGTTGATTACCAGGGGCTTGCGAGGGGGTATAGAGGGTGAAGGGGTATATGTTTGGGTCTTAGACACTGTGTGGAGGCCACTGACCCTGGGAACTATATTAGCTATTATAGATGAGTGTGGTAAGATAAGCTCTTAGTTTGTGGCCTTTGGCCGATCCTAGACTACATTTACTTTTTGTTTTTGTTGTTATTTTTCTTATTATTGTTGTTGTACTAATATTCTCCCATATTTACTATTTAGATTGGATATTGGCACTAAAGGCCTGGGCCCTCATTTTGATATTGGCACTAAAGGACTAGGCCCTCATTTTAATATTGGCACTAAAGGGTTGGGCCCTAGTTTGATAATTGGACTAAAGGGCTGGGGCCTCATTTTGTTACTTACACTGACAAGGGGTGTGTGCCCGCGGTTGTTACTATTCTACTTTACTTTCCTGCGCCCCTGTGTATTTTTTTAGTATTGTGTGGGCTCACCGGGCTTAAGGGGGATTCAAGGTGGGCTTTGTTGTGTTGTTTGTGCCTACAGATGTGATGGGGAACCAAGTAGGTTATGTTGTGTTGTTTGTACTTACCGGTGGTATGGGACACTGGTGGGTTTTTGTGTGTTTACTTTTATTCTGCATTTAATGGTATCCTTCTATTCGATCCTTATTCGTGGTTCTTTCTTACATGGTATCATTGTAGTAAGGTTTGACTAAGCTAGAGCACAGGTACATTTCCTTATGGGCTTCAGGTTTTTGGTTTGTAGTCTGTATCTATCATGTTTAGTTCATGTAGTTCTATACTAGTACATTCGGTATCTTACTCTTCTAATTATTATGGGTTTTACTGCTTCCTTACTATTTTTGTACTATTATCGACCTATTTTACTTCCTCACTTTATTACTCGCATTTTATTTTATCCCATTTAGCTAATAATTTCTACTAGGCACCATGTTTGGTACTCAAGGTGCATTTTTGTACCTTTTTCTGTTGTGCAGATACCGACAGGGATTATCAGTGATGCCGAGATTGTTCAGAGTAGATCTAGCTGATTTGTGGAGACTACGGTGAGCTTTATCATCCAAGCCGATCGTGGTTTCTTTGACTTTGGCTTATTATTATCTTTTATAGGATATTTTTATTTTGTATCTTTCTTTTATCCTATATAGGAGCTCCACATGCCTCTGACACCAGGTTTTGGGATGGGTTTTGTATGATTCCCTAATCAGCTTCTGTTGTTATGTATTATCTATGATTTCCTTGATGCTTTGGTTGTTTTGAGAGCTTATAGCCCATTACACATAGCTCCAGACTGTAGGGTTAGGCTTGTCTACAGGAAGGTTGTAGATGCCATCATGACCTGAGATTTTAGGTCATGACAAGTGGAGACCCCAGTAGTGCCTATAGAACCTTCTCTAGATCCAACACCCACTCCTAATTTTGAGCTATATTATGGAAGCTACTCAGTGTACTTGGAGGTCTCCGATAGACGGGGAATAGGCGTCTTCCCTGGGGGCAGCCTTGGGTGCTTCTAGTTAAGGAGCGTAACCTATCGTAATGACTTCCCCTCTAGTTCAGCCACAACCCTTACTCCTGCATTGGTGCTACTGATCCCAGTTGTTGTTCCAACAGTTGTATTGTAGCCTGCTATGACAGTTTTAAAGCGAAACCTCCTAACCAATTTCTTTATATTTAATCCCCTGTGGTTTATTAGAGTTTTGGGGCAGGGTTCTCATGAGGTTTGGTTGACTGTGAGAAGAGGTTGAGGAACCTTGATATTATGCAGTCTCATGTATTCGTCATCACTACCTTCCGATGTTGGTGCAACGAAGCAGTAGTAGAGGTCATTGATAACTTGCAGACCAGCAGGAGCACCTCAATTGACTTGGGAAGAATTTTACAAGATCTTTATGAGGAATTTCATGTCTCCGGAAGAGGGATATAGGTTAAGGGAGGAGTTTTGATATCTTGAGCAAGGTTCAACATTAGCTACAAAGTATGAGGCCTAGTTTCATCAAATGTCAGTTTATAGTGTTGAGTTCATTCCTACTTAGACAGAGAGTTTTTGAAAATTTTCCTATGGTTTGAGAGATAGACTCCACGAGGTTGTGTCATTGTTGTTGATGGTCGTTCATTTCAGATGTAGTGGATTATGCAAAGTACATGGATTCCCTCTTTAGCAAGTCACTCAGTGCAAAGAGAAGAGGTAGAGGCTCAATATCTACAGCTCTAAAGGGTGATGCAGCTTTATTAGGTGCTAGAACCCTTGAAAGTCCTCAAAATTTAACTATTACCACCTCTACTAGCTGGTGGTATGATAGAGTTATCATCTCTTGTTATTGCCGAAGATCATGTAAGTGCCATCTCTGAAAAAGTGATCACAAACAAATGAGATTTCAAGAGACAAACTACAATACATGTTGTAACAACCCTTATGGTTATTTTTATGTTTTATGTGTTAACTTGCACTCTAAAGCATTTTTTCTAGCTTTCCTAGTTCATTTATGACCTACTAGGATCGGTATTTTAGTTTCCTGTAGGTTTGGTTGAGATTTATTTCATTATCCCTATTTTAAAGCCTGAACTTAGGTACACATAAACTACAGTTAACATTCCTTCTAGACAAGTTTAGAATCAAATTACAACAGTTACTTTAGCTCTAGAGTATGTATTTGGGTCTAGGTGGACCCTTGGTCCGGTTCCAAAAGCGTTCAGTGCGAGTTTATCTCGTTTTGTGAGATAATAGTTGGCTGGCAGTTTGATGTTTGACTTTGGTCAACATTTGATGATTGGAGTATCAAATTGGAAATCTGACTTTTCCAGATCCAAAATGTCGTGTTTGAGTTAGAAGCGTTGTTTTGCTTCCTGAGGCATCTGGTGTGATTTTGAGTTATCTTGTGATTTTGGGAATTTTTGGCGGTCAAAATTTCTCCAAAATGACCTCAAATTTAGATTTAAACTGCATCATTGAGCCCGAAATGTTATTTCGGGGGTATGTTCATATCCCATTTTCATATGCTGGACTCCAAGCACATTTTGAGTGTTTTTTTGTGCCATTTAAGTTGGCTGAGTTTTGCTATCAAAAGCATCAGCTAGTTTCAGTCACTATTGTTCTTTGTGATCGCAAAGAGATTGTACGAGATTGTGAAGGTCATCTTTCTTTTTTTTCATGATCATGGATCCCTTTCATGCGATCGCGACCCCCTCCCGGCCTCCTCACCCTTTGTGATCTCGAGCTTCACCATCATGATTATGATGACAAAAGATCCCTAACCACGCGATTGTGAGTCCCTGTCATGCGGTCATAACACTTAATGCCTAGTAGTATAGATATATTCTTCCTCGATTTTTCATACATTTCCCTCAATATTTTCTCAATCTAACAGCCTTTCTAATCTAAAGAACTCATGTTAATTTCTCTTTAAAGTATAGCCGAGCTAGTCTAATTGCATAGTTCATGTTCCTATTTGTTATATGGATGTTCTGTCTTCTGAATATTCCTTAAAATGGTCACATTTAAGCCATTGAATCCTTTTGATCAATATTTATAATTCTTGGAAATCCTCTAATTTTCAGTTGGTTATTAACTATAATTGGGCATTGAGCTTGATTCTACTCTGTAGCTCTTTATTTGAAGTTTAGGTACATATTTCTTCCGTTTCTTCATCGTAATAATGTGAAGTTTTGCATTTTATTTCTTTTCTTCTATAGGAAATTTTGTCCCTTCTTTTAATTGGATTATGATCATTTTTGGATCATGAGTTCCTAGTGATGTTGGGGACCCCGTGAAGAAGTTTTGTTTCAAGTCTAGCGGGTCCAACAAACCCGCTTTAGGCTCGATTTATGGGCTATTATGGAATTTAGTATAACTTTTATTGTTGGACTTGTCATGACATGTCAATTCTTATTTCATTACTTTTGAGGTTATTTAAGATTATTTACTATTAGTCGAGCTAGTATTCATGAGTTGTAGTACGACATTTGTCGGATTACAAGTAGGCTCCGTGGACTTACTCTAGGGACATATCTTATATAATTTTTCATAATAGCATTCATGGTTTGAGAATTATAGGTCAATAATGTGATCCCTGACCTCTTATTCCATTATAATTCATCTCCTTCTTCTTGACATTGCTCGGTGTAATCCGACGCCTTTGACCTAGTATTGGACTTGTGCTGACCATAGGGTGACCCTAGAAGTTGGAGAATGCTATTGTGTGGGTTTTCTTTTGGGATTTTCCCTCCAGTTTAGGATGTTGTTTTCTGCTACTGGTTGTATCTTAGTGATTCAGTTAAGGCATAGGCTAGTTGTAAATATTGCTTGTCTTACTGCATTCATACAGCGTGAGCGTTGTGAGCTTTAGTGTTAAGAGTGAATTTAGGGTTGGGGGCCTGTTATCATCACTTTTGACATTATTTTTACTTGGAGGGTGGTTTTCGTATAGAAAAGACTAAAATGACTAACACTAGTAAATGGGGCTTTCTAATAAATAATAATAGCATAATCATCTTTTCTATCTACTTTAGACTCGACTGTGTGTCGGGCACCCGTACCACCTGTTCCACTTATTTTAGACCAGGCTTCACACCCCTGGCAGTGGGTACTGTCATTTACTACTTATGTTGTCACTTGTGCCACACTTTCCTTGGAAGTTAGTACATCAATTTTACTGGTTCGGAGCCTGTCCCCAAATATACTAAGACTTGAGGAATATAGTTGTTGGTATTATGGTATGGTGATATTGTTATGTAGAGGCATTATATTTCAGGATTTGAACCTCCCTAGAGCTCCGTGATACCATTATGTGAGGGCTACTGTGATGGTAAGCATTACTGTCTGTGGTTGGCATACCTCTATGGACCCTGCTGTTCTTGGGACAGACACATCGAAGGAGGGGTCTTTGTCAATAGAGGCAATCGTAGGAAGCCCTTCCATAGGTACTTTCTGTTGGGCCTTCGAGTATTAAAAAGGGAGTGTACACAAGAACTATGGATCATTGTGTTTGTGATTACTTTATGACTTTTTTTTTCATGTACTCTCTAATAGTATAGGATGACGAATGGGTGGGCATGACTTATATTTACTCTTCCATTCTTATGGGGGCTTGGAAGGGATTTGTCTGTTTTACTACTTTATATAGTGTTAGAGTAGTTGCAGACTTTACTTACGAGTTTTCCTTACCTTGCGGTCTTATTTGTAAGGGTTACTATTTGTTGTATCCTTCCCTTCCTTATCTTGATTTTACCGGTGCACCGCCCATTCCCCTTAGACTTCTTTGCTATTTGTTTATCTTATTCTCTACTACTATTATTGTAATGCTGCAAAATCCCGGGTATGTCCTCCTCCTATCCTCACTGGAGTTTCTAATCTGTGTTATAACTAGCATTACTTGTACACTATTAGTTTCTTACTTCCTGTATATGTGTTAGATTTTTGTGCTTTATTATTTGCTCCCATGACCTGCTTTCCTTATGTTCTTGTTATTTTTTGTGATTATATTTGTTATGTACCTAGTCGGCCCTCAAAGCCTACTGCGTACTTGTTGCATTAGCAGCTTGTACTGATACTACACTTCTCTCCCCTAGTGTATACTAACACTTGCCTCTAACTAGATGTTGTTCACATCTCCTCGTTGCTATTTCTTTTGGGGATATAGGGTTAGCTTTGTACGTTCATATCTCGGCAGATTATGTATTTTTCTCTCTATAGTTAGAGGACGAACCTTGTATTGTACTTATGATATCTTGTACTCTGTACCTTAGTGGCTCTATATATACACTGATACCAGGTTCAAGGGAGGTTTGTTGATTCCTTTATGTTATTTCAATTCTCTCATCTCATCTAAATTCTATTACCTTATTTATTTCACTTGTACATACCTTACTTCTTATAGTAGACCATCACTACAGCTCTGGGGTACAGGGCTTGTTCTCCTACTGGCGGGTTGTTAGGTGCCATCATGGTCCGAGAAATTGATTCATGACATATGCTTAACATAGAAAGTTAAAAAAAGACCGAATTCCTAAAAATATCCTTGTAGCTTCTCGAAGATAGGATACAGACGTCTCCGCACCCAATCTATAAGACTCTACTAGACACTGGCTTATGTGCCAATGATATCAATAAACTTAAAGCTCTCATACTAATTTTTCACTATAGGTCATTGGGGCACCTACAGGCCAGCGTAGGAGAACCACCCAATGATAAGGCTAGAAATACAACATAAGCAAAAGATAAGACATGAAATAAGGTGTAGGAATAAGAAAAAGTCTAAGTCAATAAAATAACATTCCCAAAACCTAATATCAAATACATGCGCCGCTAAATAAAGAATAAATCTGAAATAAAAAGTGCATTGTATGTCTTGAAATACAAATAACAGAAGCAATCGTAAGTAAAGGGAAAGAATATGCTCCAGATGCCAGAAGCCATCATCTACCTAAGCAATAGAATATCAGCATAATTTGGAATCAGCATGGACCACTCGTACTTGTGTCTGCACCAAAATAAGCAGAAGTGTAGTATGAGTCCCCAAACAATGGGTACCTAGTAGGAAACATCGTCCGACTGAGCTCATATGATAAATAAAGGAATCAAATAGACATATAAGGCAAACAAGTCACAAAAGTCAAACAAGAAGAGCATATAGAGAAACCAACAAGCAGGTTAAAGACAAGTAGATATCCTAGATAACTAGCTAATGATAAGGAGTATTTAGGCCTACCTAAATCTATGCTCACCTAATAAGTGTTACAGATAAATAATAAGAATGACGGTATACCAGTAACCTCAAATAATGGGGACAGGAATAAATTCTAACTACAAAAAGTATAACGACAAAGGATCATGAAAAGGGAGAACATGGGATATTACCAACTAATAACTGTATACTAAATAAAATAAGTAAAGAAATAATTCTAATAAAATCCCATATTATCGAGAAATACAAACAAGTGAATACAAGCTCTCTGAAAACCCATACTATCGGAGAGTACAACCAGCAAACAACACTCAAGGAGATAATATGCATGATGAATACTAAAAGGAATGTGTATGCTCCTTCTTTGATATCCAAAGGTCCAGCAGGCCTGACAAGTGGAAAGACTTCCTCTTATGCTTCTACAACCCTATATAACCCTCCTGCAATTGCATACTAGCCCAGATCGTAAAGGTTTATAGTGGTCATCACTGTATACTAACTCAAACTCGTAACTGAAAATGTAATCTCAATATATTAATGTATAAATGAGTTCTTGTGCATCATTTGGTCTAAATCATTGTCAATAGTATTCCTCGTACTTCACTGAGACTAAAACCAGTATAAATAATCAATTTCTAGTGCTCAGGCATCACCAAGCCTAGTAGTATATCAAAATAGTGATTATAGGTAAATTATCTCATTTAGCATAAAAAACTTGCAAAATATCATTTATTACTCATTTTAAGATCATAATACTGAAAATGGTCCCACAAGGCCATGTAAGGTTTGAAAATCTGCAGCATCGGGCTCTTGGCCATAAAATAGAAGAAACCAATACAAAAAAGCCAGTTTTATAACAATAATATGCTCAACCAAAAATAATAGCTCAAACAAGTCCTGCCGACCCTACATTGGCTTGATATCTACAACAATCATAATAGTCAAAATATGTGAGACTCATAGATATATCCCATAAATCCTATCATTTATGTTCCAGAGTAATCAAGACAATTAGGATCATAGGGTAATTATAATTGCAAATAGATATTTCCCATAAATCCCATAGGGCCATGTAAGGTTTAAATATCAGCAGCGGAGGGCTCTTGGCCATAAAATATAAGAAACCAATGCATAAAAACTTTACTTTATGAAAATAATATACTCAACCAAAAATAATAGCTCAAACAAGTCCTGTCGACCCTGTATATGCTTGATATCTACAACAATCATAACAGTCAAAATATGTGAGACTTATAGATATTTCCCATAAATCCCACCATTCCAGAGTAATCAAGATACTTAGGGTCATGGGGTAATTATAATTGCAAATGCAACACCAATACGCAACCAACAGATATTTTAAAGAAGCGGACAGGGTCATGGGTATCAAACCTAGAAACCCCAACCCAAGGATGGCTACTTACAAATTATTTCTCATATAATACTAGTCTATGATTTTAATCCAGATCCTACCTAATGTATGATATAAGCTCACAAATACTGTGTAAAATAGGCACGGACTACTCCAAAAACTCCCAAAATAGACAAACAAGATTGAATGATCATGAACCTAGAAAAATAATAATATACACGTTAATATGATTCCTATGATACCCATAAAGCTATAATTTTATCTAGAGTAAAATTATTGTCAAAACAGGCCTACGAGACTGAGAATCTAAAAATCTGAAGAAAAGGTACCAAAATGTCCCCCATATCGTAGGGAACTCAAACTTAAATTTTGAGCTAAGATGAGCAAGAAATAAGCTAGGTTATTTAAAGTAGAGAACTCACATGAAGAATTTTGAAATTTTTGGATGAAATTTAAAGAAATTTGAGTGAAAACTTACCAAAAGTTGAAATATAATCGAAAAAAATTAAGTCACAATGTTATTGAAGGTCACAAATGAAACCCCAAGATTCAACAATCGCTGGAAACCCAAGTTTTAAAGAGAAACGATGAACAATAAAGAAGAAAATTAGGGATTTGAACTATGTCTATCATTTACAAGTGTCAGCACCACCAGCGCCAATTGCTGGAAAAATAATTAGTGTCAATAGCTCTATATGTGCGATTGGGCTAAATAGAGGAAGGGGGAAATAACTCCAAAAGCTCTAATAGGACGTGATCGTATCAGGGAGGAAGCTGTAAAGACAGTGCCATAGTTTGCAATCATGTTGGTCTGGGTCACTACTCTGCCACATCAGTGTTGCCTAGCGCGACCACACTAAGGACAGAGTGGTGTACCAATACTTCTAAAATTTAAAATTGGGCTTTCTAGTCCAAATGGATCTTGATATACCCAATTGGATAGAAATGATATTCTTGACACAACGACGCAGTTGAAATTCCAATCTGAGGTCCTTTTGAAGAAGGTTGACCAAAGTCAACAATTTTAAAAAATAACCAACTTAGCAATCGAGTATCCAAAATGAGTTTGGTTGGACTGAAGCCCAAATGAACAACTCACCTAACCCAAAATCGATATTCTTAAGTTGATGGTGTAGTTGGATTTTTAATTAGAGGATCCAATCACAAAATGACTACCAAGCTCCACTTGTGTACTAGAAAACACATAAATCAGGATAAAACATAAGCTAAAGCCTCCAAATGCAAACCAAGAGTCTATATAGACCAAAATTCACGTTCACAAACTAATGGAACTTTTAAAATCTTATTGCGAGCTCGTTTTCATAGAATATTGACTCAAGCCAATGATTTTAATAATTAATACTCTAAAATAGGGAAATAGAGACAATGAATAAATAAATGACCCAGGAACCAAACCACCAGTCCTGATAAGTCATAAATGACTTAGGGCCTCAACAGTAAAGCTCTAAAAAGCAATAAAAGGCAAAAACACAAAAATAACCATAATGGTCATTATAGATCTCTATCTGAAATGCCCACAAGTTCTCCATGAAGGTCGAACTATCACACAAATGTACTGACTCCTAAAAGAGTACATGAGAATCATCCATAAACTAGTGTCTCAGCATCAATATATGAAAAAATTAGATAGATACCTAAAATAGCAGAGACAAAGCCAACCTTTAGCTACATTATACACCCACAATAGAATGTCAAATTGTTCGACATACTTGGGGCTATGTTTCCCTCTCTACCTATACCCTATAATTCCCTTAATGGGTGATACTCATAAGAATACTAGGTCACCAACCCCAAATTCTAAGGCCTAGATCCTAGGATCATCATAACAGATATACCTTCTTTACATTGCCTGCATCCTATCCTAAATCACCTAATCTCTATCTAATGAATCACGTAACAATACATACCCTTCGGCCTAGCCTAAAAAGCATCAAACCAATCCACTAATGATTTAAACTACCTACCATACAATGCCTTAATTGGCACCATCTGAGTACTTGAGTGGTAACTATTAATATAAGCAAACTCTATCAAGGTAATATATTGATCTCATGATCCTTCAAAATAAAGAATGCATTCCCATAGCTTATCCTCCTAGACCTAAATAATCTACCCATGTTGATGGTCGGTCTGAGAGTGAAAAGTTATGCTAAGATGAACCTCTGTTTCCATCTCTCTCTAGAAAGTCCTCTAAAACTATAAAGTGAACTAAGTACCACTGTAAGATATAAAGGAAACTGGCACCCTATTCAAATGGACTAACTCACAAAGGTATATCTGAGTCAATATCTCCACAGCATAGGAAAAATAAAAGTCCAAGAAGTGAATAAACTTGGTCAACTTATCAATAATGGCCTAAATCAAATCAAATCCCCAAAATGTGCGTGGAAACCCAGCTATTGAATCCATGATGACCATCTCCCACTTCAACTCAAAATTAGGTAATCTCTATACTAAATCGCCAGGCCTAATGTGCTCCAACTTCACCTACTGACAATTCAAGCACCAACAAACACAAACCTCATTATTTTCGTTCACACTAAATAAAGTTGCCTCAAGTACTAATACATTTTAGTTGTACCTGAGTAGATAGAATATCTAGAACAAAAGGGCCTCATGCAATATCAACTAGATCAAGTCATTTACCCTCGTTGTACATATATGACCCTTAAATCTCAAGAAACCATATAAATCAAAAGTAGACCTACTTCCCTCACCTCTCATCATTTGATTTTGACTGACACTGCTGAATTTGAGATCAAGGTATATCAGGCCTCAACACTGGAAACAATCCTTTTAGGGTTTGAAATACCAAGACTAACTGACCAATTGCCTAAGGATAGATGTGTAAGGACAAAGAACTCTCATAAACTACAATAAAATTCAAACTCCATATGCTTACTTCCTTACAACTCAAGGTATCCACTACCATGGTTTCCTAGCTCAGATGATACAAATATAGAGGTTATGTTCCTTCAGCAAATCAATCCATCCATATTATCACAAATTAAGCTCCTTCTAGATAAGAATGGAATGAAGACTATGATGGTTGATAAATATCTCATAATACACACCATATAGATAATGTCTCCAAATCTTAAGTGTGGAGACTATTGCAGCCAACTCCAAGTTATGATTGGGGTAGTTGCACTCGTGCACCTTCAGATGTCTATAAAAATAAGTTATCATTCTTCCCTACTACAACAAACACACCCAAAACTAATGTTGAAAGCATTAAAAACCAAAGAAAATACCTAGCCCTTAATTCAAAGAGTCAAAAGTGACTTTGAAATTAATATGGCCTTGAGATTAAGAAAAATTTCCTCACACTTGTCAAACAATTGAAAAGGGACATCCCTCCTAGTTAATAGTACTGCAATTTAAGAAAAGCACTATAAAAACAATCTATAGTACTCTGCTAAACCAAAAATATACAAACCTCTGTAGGAGAACCCAGCCTTGGCCAGTTATGTACTGTCTCAATCTTTATTGGGTCAACATAATCCTATCCTTTCACACTACATTCCCTAAGAATGTGAAAGAGTCTAGTCAAAACTCACACTTTTAGAACTTGGCGTAAAGCCATTGATCTCTTAATGTTTGGATCAAAATCTTGAAATTCTTATCGCACTCCTTGTAACTCAGTGAGGATACTAAAATGTCATAAGAGAATACTATGATAAAAGTATCCAAAAATGGATAGAATACCTAGTTCATCAAATCCACAAACATTATTGGGTCATTATTCAACCCAAAACACATCACCAAGAATCATAATGGTCGTAATGAGTCCTAAAAGGTATCTTAAAGAGGTCCTCTACCCTAATTCTCAACTAGAGGTAACTAGACCTCAAATCTATCTTCAAAACACAATGGTACCCTGAAGTTGATAAAATGAGTCATCAATATTAAACATCGAATACTTGTTCATTAAAGTGACCTTATTAAACTATAGTAATCAATATGCACACACATAGAACCATTTTCCTTCTTAACAAATTGAACTAGATCACCCCGCAATGATACATCTGGCCTGATAAAACACTTATATGAAGGATCCCAATATTGAACCTTCAGATCTATTAGCTCAGTAGGACCATATGGTATGGGAAAATAAAAATGGTCCTGGTGTAGGGCTCAACCTCGATGGAAAAATCAACATCACACTTAGGAGAGAGGCCAGTAAATGGTCAAGAAGACACTAACAAACTCATGGACCACGGGAACCAAATTGGAGGAAGGAGTGTTGGTATTAACATCATAGACATAAATAAGAAGCCAAGAACCCCCTAAATACTAAATTCCTAGCTTGAATAAAAAAAGATCCCAGATGGTGCATGACTCGTAGAAACTTTCTATATAACTAGGGACATGCGTAAAACAGTTAATGTAATGGTTTTTGTATAGTACCCAGAATTATATGGTGAGGGGCTAACTAGTGCATGCCTAAAATTAGATTGAAGTCAACCATATCAAGTACAATATGATCATCCCAAGTATCATACTCCTAAATAGTCATCACATGAGATCTAAAAACCCAATCCACTACTAAATAATTAGCTATAAGCATAGCTACATGCATGGGAACATATAAAGATTCTCAAGTCAACCCCAAACAAGAAACAAAGTAGGAATGTTCATACAAATATATAGAATTAGGATCAAAGAAAGGCTGACTGATAGAAAATTGAGATCATACCTGTGATCATGGAATTTGAGGCCTTCGCCTTTAGCAGGCCAGGAAATGTAGAATAATGGCAGGGACCACCACTTAAATGAGCTCCAAATCAACTACTTTTCCTACCCAGTC
>JBDJHY010769943.1:0-15432 GCA_039654485.1 Withania somnifera | reverse complement strand
AATCAAAAGTAGAGGGTGATCTTCGGCATCCAATATCTTACTTTATCTTTTCGTTTAGACTTCTATTACTTATTCTATATTCAGAGAACACATTCATATTTACATCAAAACTTGTATTTACTTCCTAGCGGAACATGTACTAGAATACCAGGATTTGGGGATTTCCTTTATTGTCTTACACTTCCTCTTGTCCTTTCCTTATTTATTCATTTATATTTTTCTTTTATTTATTACTTTCTCTACCCTTCGATAAATCAGGTTGTCACAAGAAACCAACTAAACACAAGAAATTTTGAATATCCAATGGAGATGTGGGTCTCGAAAGTTCTTTATTTTATCTATCTTCTATGAGTCTACCTAAATACCCTTAATAGAGATCATAGGACCAAGGGAAACAACTAATCTCAACCAAAATTCACACTTCAAAAACTTAGCATATAGCTAGCGATCTAGAGGGATGCAAAATAATCCTTAAGTGGTCTGCATGCTCTTCATTGATTCTTGAATAAAGAAGAATGTTATAGATGAACATAATCATAAACATGTCCAAGTATTGCTCGAACACCTTATTCATGAGATCTATTAAAGTGGTATAACCATTCTTTAGTCCCAAAAACATAACTACGAACTCAAACTGGTCATACAGTGTTCTGAAGGATATCTTCAGTATTTCACTTTCTCTAACCTTAAGCTGGTTATAACCTAATCTAAGGTCTAATTTTTAGAAGATACTGTCATCCTGAAGTTGATTGAATTGGTCATCAATTCTGGGGATTGGATAATTCTTATCAATGGTGACCTTGTTCAATAAATAGTAATCTGTACATATTCTGCGAGTCCCATATTTTTTACATATGAAAAGAACTAATCCAAAGCTGAAGCAAAGAAATACTATATCAAATGTGTAAACAAAAATTCAAATAGACAGTGTATAAATAAAATAAAGTAGAAGTAATAGAGTAAAAATAATATTCCCAAAACCCGGTATCAGTGTCAAATGAATCACATAGTACAGAAACAAGAAACAACTATGTATAATACAACTGTATGTCTAAACTTACATGGAGATCAAATAGAAATGCTAATATCGTAGAGAAGCAGGAAAATTCAGATGCCAAGCTCACCTTGAATCTCTAGAGAAAATGTAAACTACACGAACAGCGATCTGTAATCACGATCGATCACATGTACTTGGATCTGTATATGTGAAAGTGTAGTATGAATACAAGCTACCGAAGCAACCTGTACCCAGTGGGCTTTGAGGGCCCACTAGGTACATAGCAATAATAAAATCAATAAATAATATAATTCAATAAATGGAGTCACAGAAGCAAATAGTACAACAAGGGAAGCTAGCGACTCAAATAAGAATCAAGTAGACATGTATTGCTAGCAAATCAAGTAACAGGATCTCCGGAAATGAAGGAAAACATATCTGAAATCCTTAAAATAATATATATTGAGGATAATACAATAAATCAGGAGTCAAATGAGACATGAGGAGAATATGAACGATATACCGTTACCTCAAGTAAAGGATAAATGAGTGAATAGTAATGTAACGCACAACATCCCATATAACATGAAGTACCAATTAACTAATAATAGCAACTTATCAAAAGTAATAATACTAAAATAATGCATATAAACATTGTCAAGTCCCACAGAAAGAAATGCAATGTACACCAAAACACGCTTACCATAGGCCTTACATCTCAGCCAGGGTACACTGAAGAAAACAAGTACAAAAAAGTAAATACAACCACATGAAGTAACCAGTACTATGTACGCATCTCCTCCGTTACCCGTACGCCCAGCAAACAGAACCCATGGAAGGCTAACCTAAATATTCTCGGTATAACTCTCTTTCTCCTATACCCCCCTCCATGTCACGTGAAAGCCTGAAGGCAAGGTTAATAGAAGTATGTCACCATGTATAATTTCTAATGTTATCATAACCTCACATCCCAAACCTATAAAAGCCTCAAGGATCTCAAGTCTGGCATCTCGTGCCTCTTGTCAATAGTATCATCAAGTCGTGCTTGGTAAGTCAGGGCATACAATGCCTCAATGTATAATTGTATCACCAATATCCTCAATAGATATGGTATCATCGTCTATCAAAAACCAGTAACGTGAGATGTATCAAAAGCTATACTCACTAGCATACGCCGACGGACTCAAGTGCCAACTGTTGTGCCCACGGCCAATCTGGGTTAGACTCAAGTGTTAGCATATATTAGTTAAATAATATCCTGGTGCCAAGGTGTAAAGCTTGGGCTAAAACAAGTAAAAATAATATTACTGGGTGCTCGATTCCATAACGAGTCTACAATAATTAAAAGGTCATTTATTTATATTATTACTTAATATTTCACTTCCGTAACTTATATTATTATTCATCATTATTACCAAAACCAGTCTCCAACCTTCAAGGCTCAAAAATCATATGGTGATACTGGCCCAGCCCCTATGCACTCTCATCAAAGGCCCAACCTCTCGTGTTATGGATGTACAACATATTAAAAAGTATATATGTCAACATATGATCATGTAATAACAACTTTCTATGCCTTGCACAGGTATCTCTATCCATCTTCTAAGTCACAGGCACCATATAAATCGGATGCCAACATATTTATCAACACTGGGCGGATGAAGGAACGGGATCACTATATCCACCTAAATACCCAACCCTCATATGCTATTTAGTACAATTATTAAAGCTATAAGTCCAGAGATAGTCCCACAGAGCCTACCTGTCGTTCTACGATAAAGTGTTGCAATCTGACAAATAGTACTCTGATTGATATCAAACGATCTTCAAATACCCTGAAACTTGTATCAAATTATTCTATATGGTCATACGAGTCTAACGGTATAATTTATACTATGTTCCAAACTAGGCCTAAAATCAGGCCTAAGTCACACCTGCGAGGCCCGCTTGCTAGAATGAAAAATAACATCGCCACAGGGTTCCCAATGTTACCAAGAACCCATGCTCCAAAATTGAGTGCAATTCAAGAAAGGAAAGACCCTTGAGCATCCTGTGGAATATTGAGTATAAAAAGAGCTAAGGAATCAAACTTTATGAATTTATATGTTGAATTCGGAAGAGGAATTTTTACTACGGTGAATAATAACCTTAAGGACAAAGGAATTGATATATAACTTTGGATATAATATAAGGAATCAAGGTTTCATTATTAGTGCATTAATGGAGGAAGAACTCTATCTTTAATGAATTTTAATGGAAGAAATCACTTACCAAAGATGATATAGATGTGCACAACTTTTCTAGGAACTTTGGGAAAATTTCCTAGATAAATTACACAAATTGATGAGAGAAAATGAGCCTAAAATGGGAAAATAATAACCCAAATTCAGGTGAAAAGACTGCATAAAATAGCCCTAGGTGCCGATTTATCAGACAAAAATTGTCAATAAATGGGTACTATCAACTTATCATACACTTGGTCTGATTTATTGGAACCTCGGACCCTTAGCTTAATTGGTAGTTTTATCCTATCATTCATGACTGATAAATTGGTACTTTGACCGATATATTTGTCAAAGTTGTACCAAAAAAAATATGCAATATTTCTTAAACTCCTCCGGGGTTTCGAAATTGAAATGGAGTCCAATTTTGACAAATCAAATATGTATTTTATGTGAAAACACATTCCAGATTCAAAGGAATCAATGAAACTGACATCTGAGGTAGTTTGAATTAAAATGACCCCTAATCAAGCCTTAACCATACCTAAAAAAAATTCTAACTAACCACAAAACAACTCAAATCTAGCATGAACACCTTGGGAAGTGTACCAAGGGTCAAACTAGCTGAAATTCACTATTTTAGAACTGATGGAAGCATCAAAATTCTAATCCAACAATCCGAACACCAAAACACCACCCCCAGCTCCACTTTAGGCCTTAAACTTAACTAAAATCCACAAATTGGCATAAATTGCAAACAAAAAACTCCAAAACACAAACTTAAGGTTAATCTTGACTTTTTTGGCATTCCTAAGCTAAAGAATGATCAAAAATTAATTCCAAGATTGACTTGAAGGAAAGTTGACTTTGGTCAATGAGTATTTATTTTAAGCTCTAAAATAGGAAATTTGAGATATTTCTCAACCGAGCTGCCAAGGACCTGAGCTGCCAGTCTTAGCAAGTCATAAATGACTTGGTAAAACTACTAAAATGCTCTAGAATGCAAAATATTGCATATTTATCAGAAATGGCCGTGAAGGTCATTATACTGATCTTGAGGTTCTTGCTGATAATCATAATTAAAAGTAGAGGGTGATCTTCGGCATCCAATATCTCACTTTATCTTTTCTTTTAGCCTTTTGTTACTTATTTTTATTCAGATAGCACATTCAGATTTACATCAAACCTTGTATTTACTTCCTAGCGGCACATGTACTAGAATACTAGGGCTTGGGAATTTCCTTTATTATCTTACAGTCTCTTATCCTTTCCTTATTTATGCATTTATCTTTTTCTTTTATTTATTACTTTCTCTTTCTATACATATTGGGTGGTTCTCCTATGGTGGGATTTAGTTACCCTCATGATTTGAGAAATTGGGTTGTGACAGGTAACCAACTAAACACAAGAAATTTTGAATATCTAATGGAGATGTGGGTCTCAAAAAGTTGTTTACTACATTTATCTTCTATGTGTCTACCCAAATACCCTCAATAGAGATCATAGGACCAAGGGAAATAACTAATCTCAACTAAAATTCACACTTTGAAAACATAGCATATAACTTGCGATTCTGAAGGCTTGTAAAACAATCCTTAAGTGTTCTGCATACGCTTCCTTGCTTCTAGATTAAAGAAGAATGTTATATATGAACTTAATCATAAATATTTTCAAGTATTGCTCGAACACCTTATTCATGAGATCTATTAAAGTTGTATAAGCATTTTTTAGTCCAAAAAACATAACTACGAACTCAAAGTGATCATACAATGTTCTAAAGGATATCTTCAGTAGTTCACTTTCTCTAACCTTAAGCTGGTTATAACCTAATCTAAGGTCTAATTTTTAGACGATACTGTCATCCTGAAGTTGATCGAATTGGTCATCAATTCTAGGGATGGGATAATTCTTATTGATGGTGACCTTGTTAATAAATAGTAATGTAAACATATTTTTGAGTCCTATCTTTCTTACACATGAAAATAACTAAAGCACGCCATGAAGATACACTAGACTTGATGAAACCATTATCTAAAAGGTCTTTAACTGATCATTCTACTCATTGAGATCTACTGACTCCATGTTGTATCGTATAATGGATATGGGATGAGTATCTGGATGGAGGTACTTTCTAAACTATATCTCATTGTTTGAGGGACTCTAGGTAGATCTTTTAGAAAGACTAATTGAAATTTGCATACTACTAGAACTTAAAGGAGAGTTAGGGCTTTGAATTTTGTTCCTTAGCCCAAACTAGTTAATAAATTCAACCTTTAGAGATAAGTTTTTTGGCCTTAAGGTAAGAAACAAAATGACCCTTAGACTTTGAATGACTATCCTACCTGATATAGAACCCGATACGCAGAAGAAAAATAACCAAATTCGAATGATGGAAGATAGATGAACAAAAAGTAATGATAAATTAATTAGACATAAAATAGAATACTTACAAGAAACCATTAGGTCTATCAAATCCAATACCTTAAGTGATTAACCTATGAAATACCTAATTATTACAAAGACCGCAAGGGAATCACAATCCCAAATCAATCATCATTTCTACAAAAAGACCAAAGTAACAAGCTTTCCAAATTCCGATGCAAAAAATTAACTCAACATTTCTCTCACAAGCGTACACTTAAAACACTCATCAAGGGTAGTTTAAAATAAACAATCAACTAAGAATACTAATTAAATGAAAGACATCTTACATATACTACTCTGTGTTTCCTAAATGTAATGACCTATTTTCTCTTTTTCTTGTTTTCCACCCTTTTTGTGGTTAGATCCATCTAGTAATTTCCCCAAATCATTTCTGAATTACTGGTATGGGTAGTTCAATGACCTGGCAACTCATTTGCGTGTTATCTCACTTTTTCTATTTTGAAGTTTCAGTTTTAAAATAGTGGAACTTGAGAGTAAAATCCTAGTAAATGCGCTCGGGATCAAATTTTGATAATTCTGTTATCTATAGAATGTCGAATTTTATATAGGTGGACCATGGGTTCATCTCCTAGGGCCCTTGCTTTGAGTTTGAGCTAATCTGTGGAGATTCAGCTCAGCCAAAGCTCATTTTACAGTCTGGGTGGTCTTTTGGTGACTAGAGAATTGGATTGGCATTCTGATGATTCCATCAGCTCTAGAATGATGATTTTTGGCTAGTTGAGTCATTAGTTAACTTCCTGAGGTGTCCAAGTTCATTTCAGGTTCGTTTCTAGAAGTTTAGAAATTTCCTATTTTGAGTTGGTTTGAACATTGGGGTTCTTTTTTTGCTTAAATGACCTTCGGTGGTCGTTTTGTCAATTTTTTTATTCTGAAATATGTTTTTCACCCAAAATACATATTTGATTTTTTGAAATTAGACTCCGTGTTGATTTTGTTCCCCATTTGGAAATTTATCTATTGTAGAAATTTTATGAAAAACAAGGCCTTCAGTGTGATCCCGCTTCTTGGGATGCCTTCGTGGTAAATACTACTATTTCCTTTTGCACGATCGTGATGGTAGGTGGCACAATCGCATCAGGTCAAATTTTTTAGGTATTTTATATGATCGTACTAGGGGAAATGCGATCGCGGTGAGTGATGACTGGGTTGTTGAGCGAGATTATGCTAGGCCTCCTCGATTTCACTAATACACGACCAATTTATAAACTAGAAACCGTGTTTTAGTTAATTCTCAAATATTTCCTCTTCAATTTATCCCCTCCTTCATCTATATTCCAACAAATTCAAGGGGCATTGGTGGAATTTGTTAGTGTTGAGCTGGGATTTGTCCTTGACACTTTGTCCTAGACCTTGGTAAAATCTCTCCATCCTTTTCTGGTATTTAAGCTTAGGTATGAACTCTAATGTTGGATTCTTTATTCGTGTCTTTATTGTAGTGATTTCTTGATTATCAGTGTGGTAGAGTGGAGTTGGCATTGTTGTCATCCTTCTCTTGCGATTTTCCCTCCTTTTCTAGTAAGTTTTGGGCCTTATTTTCTCTTAAAATCCGTTAGAAATGTTTTACACTTTTCCATAATCTGTGTTTGGCTAATTGAGGACCTTTAGGAGGTCCAACTGAGATCAAAATTGAACCACGTGTTCCTTGAGTTGAGGCCATCGTGCCTGTCTTTTTAGTTTAATTTTTTGGGCTGCAGAAGCTATAGGACTACTTTGGGGCCTGTTTTCCAACCCGATTCTCTAATTTCAATATTGGTCTTATTATTTATGCTTTAATCCCTAGAACCATATTGTGATAGTTTTGGAAAATTTCAGTTGTGTTTGAGTTTCACACTTCGAGGATTTCTCATCGGCGCCCAAGTAGTCTAGGTTTATTTATTTTGCATTATATATTGGCTAATATTTTGTATTTGTGAAGTGAACAGTAGTGTGGTTTGGGTTTTAGGGATATCGCTGCATTCTAGTTGACTTGCAATTATTTTATCAATTTTTGGGGGGGCGTGAAATGTCATAGAAGGTGAAGGGTTGTATGTCCAAGTCCTGGACTCATCATGTGTGGGCCAAAGACCTTAGGGACTATTCTAATTATTATGTATGAGTGTTGTGAGATGAGCTCTTAGCTGGTGGCCTTTGGCCGATCTTAGACTTTGTTACTTCCATTCCTGCTATTATTAGCATTGTTTTTGCTATGTCGTGATCGTCCATTTGTATATTATTGGATTTAGGTGGTGCAACTGGTGTTTATAGGGATTCGACCCAGTAATTGATTTAGAGGCACAGTCCTCTAGGGTATACACTCTGAGTATGGAACTGATGAGGTACAGACCCCCAATATATGTACTACTGGGGTACATATCCTACACTCGAGTTTGAGGTGCGGTCCTCCAATGAATAAACCCCGAATATCGAATTATGGGGCATAGACCCCTCAATATGGTATTGATGAGGCAAAGACCCCCGATATAGGTACTGATAGGGTACTTACCCTGGACTTGAGTTTGAGATACGGTCCTCTGAGGTATGGACCTCGAGTATAGCATATGTGGGGCATAGACCCAAGAGTTTGGCACTGGTAGGGATTAGATCCTGGACTTGAGTTTAGGCGCAGTCCTCGAGGGTTCGAACCCTGATATTGGTACTGGTAGGGGCATAAATCCTGAGATTTTACATTGTGAGGGAGACCTATGGTATGACAGGACTTTATTCAGGTTTACTTTCCTTCACTGTCGTGTATTACTTTTGTTTTGTTTGGGTCTTGGCTTAGCTGGAGCACAGGTACATTCCCTTACTTCAATTTTGAGTTTTTGGATAGTGGTTACTACTCGTGTGTGTCTGTCATATTTTAGCTCCCTGTAGACCTTTATTTACACTTTGTAGATGATATTGCAAACCGGCAACTTTATCTTTCTAGATTATCTGTTAGTTTTACCTCTTTCCTACTATCTTTGACCTATTTTACTTCCTCATCATTTTGTACTTATACTTTATTTTTGCCCGATCAGCCTATGATGCCTACTGGTACCTTGTTTTGTACTCATGCTACACTTTTGTACCATTTTTGTTGTGTTGAAACCTGTAGAGGTTATCAGAGACACCAAGATAGTGCAGAGTAGATAAGTTGGTTTAGGAGATTATGGTGAGCTTTGTCGTCCGAGCCAAACGTGGTTTCCTTGATTTCCAACCTACTTTATTTTTTCTATAGCAGGTTGTGTGTAGTTTCACTTTTGTAGGCTTCTTTTATATTTTATCTCTTAAATACTCTGTGTAGTAGATCCATATGCTATTGACACCAGGTTTTGGGATTTGGGTTGTATATGTATTTCTTCTGCTTCCGCTTTGACATATATTTGCTTATGCTTTTTATTCTATATTGGATGATTCGAGTGTATATAGCCCATTACATATAGCTCCGGGATGTAGGGTTAGGCTTTTCTACTGGAGGGTTGTATATGCCATCATGACTCAAATTTTGGGTCGTGACTCGTTGTTACACTTAGGCCCCAAAGTGACCTAATATGCAAATGTGACCCCTTATTTTTTGGGTCCTTCAACTCGCGCTTCAAAGTCGTCAATATTCTCCCAAACGATCCTTCATGTGAATTATTTGTCCTTCAAGTACTCTAGAACCTCATCAATGCCCTCTAAAAGCTTAGTATCTCCATCCACAAGCTTAGTATCTCCTCAATCCTTCCATGATCATAGATGGTGCCATACAATATCACATTATTCTCTCCTTCTTAAAAAGGATTCATCCTCGAATCGTACCTTGCAAAAACAACAAAAGATAAAAAAAAAAAAAAAAAAAAAGCTATACAAATTTCCTCATGATATTAGGGTTAGCACATTGATAAGCTCATATGGTAACAATAACAAAAGACAAATCATCCATAAATACCAAGGTTCCCTTATCATGATAGAATAGCCAACATGGGGGTCACAAGGAACTTGGCCTAATCTCAAAAAAGGAACACAATCTATACCAACAATCATATCACCATATGCAAAGAGGTAGTATAAAAAGTGGAGAAAATCATCACATTTCACAAACATGTTTTTATTTCCAAACTCATAGCCATCACAATTACATTATCAAACATCTCTTTGGGAATTAAAGAATTTGAGAGAAACATAAATTCTCTCAACTAGTGTCACCTATGCCAAATAAATATTCACCAGATGCATATTCATCACAATTATAAATACCATCATAAACAAATATTTAACCACTAGGATCATTCACAATACCACATAGATCCATTTTAACTAAATGAGAATTATTCAAAACAAATTTGAGAGAATTATCATGAGTAGGACAAGGTGTGTAATAAAAGTTTACCAAAAATCTTCCTATATGAATATCATACTTCATCCATGGATCATTAAGAACAAAACTAGAAGGGTACTTACCTTGAGGACAAGAGTTTGAACTTGTACCTTGTTCCTCCAATGGTGATTCATCAACCCCCTTCAACTCAAAAGCACTTGTGGACCACAAAGGTTGGTCCAATTTCATTTCTTTTGAAGCTTCCTTACAAAGAGGATCCACTAAAGAATATAATGGTTTATAGGCATCTATTTTCTTCATCAAGCATTGGTCAACCCATGTTTCTTCATCATTATCATCCTCCCAAAGTGGGTTTTAATATACATGATATCCTTCAAAGAGAGCTACATTTCCATTTTTCTTCACACCACAAGATATTTTCATAGGAGTGATTAATGAATCTCCATGCACATGTAAAAGACAAGAATGAGTACAAGGAAAATTGCTAGTACTTGGATTAGACAATATTATCAATTTTCCCTTCTTTACCACTTTATTCTCCATCACATAATAGAGTGAAAAAGTGATCTATCCTTCTTGAGGCCAATCCTCAAAGTATGACTATCTCTCTTCATCATCCCATGGGGAATAGTGACATCTCCTTCCAACCTTCATGTTGTTCACCTTCATAACCGATTTCATCGAAGAGTTTTCCATGATTAAGGACTATAGATCATCATTTTAGGCATTCACTTAACATATGTCCATATCCCTTAAACTTCAAACAATAAATATCCTAGGACTTTGTTTGGAAATCCTTAGGTGTCTTCATTTGGGCATCCTTATCAAAGTACTTCTTTTCATAACACTTCTCAAAGAACTTCTTGTAGTCCTTACTCTTTTCCAAGGTTGGGGACTCTTGTATCTCCTCTTTGTTCTTCCCCCAAGTGTTGGAGTTGAAATACACTTTGAAATTTCTTACTTTCCTTTCATTGATATCCTTATCAATCTCACTAGAAACATCAATAACATTATCAAGTTGCTCATGTATAGAAGCATTTGAAAAGATATGTCTTCATTCAAGCCACTTCAAAAGCAAACCTTTATTTGGTTGGGATTATCTTGATAATAAAGCCTTAACGTAATGTATTGGAACTCATCAAGCCATTCCAAAACACTCTTATTTCCTTTCTTGAAGTTATCACACTTTGTGAGTTGTCGATATCTCTATGGAACTTACTTGAATCTCATGATTTCTTTTAGCTCATCCCAGAAAGGTATATTATTAATCTCACATAACCTCTTTCATCTTCTCTCATATTCCCATTATGTAGAAGTAAAACCTTCAAATTGAGATATGGCATAGATGAATTTAGCCAACTTCATAAGCTCATTTTTTTTTTTGGAAAAGCCTCTCATATTAGAGCTCCTAATTGAGGTAAAACTTAAGATCACTCTCACTTTTAAAGATAGGAAATGCTACTTTTATGGATTTAAGACCAGTGTCCCATCCTCCTTTACCACCTTGATCTCCTTATTTCTCCTCTTAGATCAAAGATCGGCCTTGGTTTCCATCATAACCATATTGTCCTCTTCTTACATTAGGATTTGGACCATTTCTACCTCCTCTTCCCCAGAAATAACATTGACCTCTGCAAAAAGGTGGATTAGCTTGAGCCTTATGACTAGCATGCTCTTCAATGGGATCTTCATGTACGTCTTGGTTTGAATTTCTCTAAACCTCTTTCCTTTGGATTGGTGGATTTAGGTTTTGAGGTGGAAATTTTTATTTTAGTGGGATCGATCATTAATAAATACATTTCTAATGAAAATTTTTGGAGCTTTTTAAGCATTTGGTGGTTTTATTCGAATGGTATTAGGGTAGGTTTGATGAAATATTTGGTGGAGGGTGTGCGATGACACAAAAGAGGAAGCAATTTGAGCATTGCCAATTGTGGTGGCTTGGTTCGTGCTTTATGGGGTATAGGTTGTAGAACTGGAAAGCACCTCAATCATAGTTTTCCTTCAATTCATCAAAGACATTCTCCCTTCCAATTAGAGATCCCCCCATCTATTTGTTCCAACCTTAGATTTATATCCAACAACAGCTCCATATGGGATTTGGGTTATTTCGTCCCATGGGAACTTGTGATTCAATCCCCTTATCCATTTACCTATTGAAGATGAAAAACAAAAACAACAAACAAAGTTAGTTAAATAAGCCTCACAACCACTCGAGTTCTCACCTTTATGATTTCCTCACTCTTGAATTGCTTGTCATTGGTAATTGTTTATACGTCTTTGATATTCCTTGGCCTTAATTACTACTCTTTGACAAAATAGTTTCTTTTTTACTCAATCCAAGGAATCAAAATATGAAAAGGAAATCAAAACAAAGAATTAACTTTGAAATAAACAATAAAAGTACATAAAGAAAAGGACAAAACAAGAGTAAACTCAAAACTCCCTATCAACTATGTAGGAATAACTAATAGTTGAGAATTAGCTAATAGAATCAAAGAAATGAAAATAAAGAACCAAGAAATAAAACTAAGGATTAGAACCTTAAATTGATCTAGGGAGGTATTTAGAAACGTTTAGGAGTGAATTTGTGTCACTATTGTATCACCTCTTACCACCATGGGTCAGATTTGACCGCCGGCGGTCACCTTGTACCACCATAACTTCCAGTGGGTAGGCTTCCTAGGTTGGTGGTGGATACTAAGGGAATGGTTGACCATCACTAGGGATGGCGGTGTGGAAGCCTAACTGCCAATTTGGATAGTGACCCCCCAAAATCGCCGATGACTCAAGTTGTATTATTTTGTGGTCTCCCTTGTACAATCATCCTCCCTAGATCCTTCCCTTTTTGAAATATTTTGTTTTTAAACCTTCAAAATACCTTCTAATCCTTTTTTTGTGGATCAAATTGTACTGTTTCAATCCTTTAAATTTTGGAATATTTTGAATATCCCAAAACACCTAGAACATCATGAACACACACTAAACTTCAAACCCTTCTATTTCGCTAAATTTTGCTCGGATTCACACCAAATTTGAGACTAATGCTCCTTTTTTCATGAGGAACACAATCCAATACTTTTTAACACTCAAATACCAGGTAAAAATTTCCAGATTTCAAATCCTTCTTCTTCAAATCTCAAGCACTCAATAATGGTGGATCAAAAACCTCTAAACTCAATTTGTACTACAAAAATCAAATCTGGTACTAGAAACCTCAATAAAGAAACAAAAATTATCACTAATTTTTGAATATTTTGTGAATTTTTTTATTTCTTTTTACTCTAAGATAAAAAAAACAAGACTATACCTCATAGAAAAGAAATCTAGACACGTTTATGATACCAGATGATATGGAATCGACTAAGCAAAAGCAAAATAACCAAATTTGGAATATGGAAGATAGATGAATAAAAACTAAAGATAGATTTATTAGATATCAAGTCCAAGTTCTCAATTAATTGACCTATCAAACACCTAATTCATATGAAAATTGTGAGGGAGTCACAATTCCAAAGTAACCATCATTTCTAACTAAGAGAAGCAACAAGTTAGCCAAATTCTGACACACGGAATTAACTCAAGGTTTCTCTCATGAGAGAGCACTAAAAACACTCATCAAGAGCTGTTCATAATCAAAATTCAACAAAGTCTACTAACAAAATGAAAGAAAACATGTATGTAATACTCTAGGTTCCCTTTATTACACATAGGACAAAAAGTGACCTAATATGCAAATGTGACCCCTTAGGTTTTGGGTCCTTCCAAATAAAGCTCCCAAGTTTCAATAAGCTCCTATGAAATCCTACACATGAATGATTGGTCCCTCAAGTACTCCATAAGCTCATCAATTCATTCCAAAGGGCTCTCCCTCATCCACAAGCTTGGTATCTTGTCAAGCCTTCTATGTTCATAGTTGGTGTCAGCCAATATCACATCACTTCTATTCTAGAACTTTCTCATTGGGTAACTATCACTTGACCACTCTGGTCCTACAATCAACTAAGGGATAGCATGAAAACCACTAATCTGTGTCAAGGATGACATCGAAATCTACCATGTTAATCTTTTCTAGATCTATTGAGGTAACTTTTTGAAGAACTGAGACTGGATAGTTTTATAGACGTTTTATACTATGATTGAGTTATCTACTGGTATCAAGACAAAAAAAACTCTAGGAGTTGTCCTATACTAATATTGAATCTTATAAAAAATAAAAGAAGTGAAATAGATAAAGTATTCCCTAGGTAAAACAATGCATAGACATGTAAAAAGTGAACCTAAATAAGCCCATGACTGTATGTAGGGAGTTCTTTTGATCCTAATATGAGTTAAAAGCATATAATTGGTTTTGGCACTAACCACCATCACCCCCAATACTAGATGTATTTTTTTAATGTTCTTCCTTAAAGAAACTACAGTATGAGTAGATTTTTCTTTACTACCATATCCTACTTAGGGATAGTCTCTCAGTGTAATGACCCTTTCGGTCATTCCTATATTTTTTGCATTTCCTTGATCTTAGAGCATTCTTGTAGAGTCTCTAGGTTATTTATGACTTCAAAGGACCGGTGGTTCGGATACAGGGTCGTTCATTTAGTTGTTATGCCTGTTTTCCTATTTGAAATCTTTAAATTTTTATATCATTAACTACGGTAAGCATTCCTTAAAGAAACATATAATTAAATATCGATATTTCCATTAGATTTTGAACATGTAGTTTGGTCTATACGGACTATTGATTGTTTTCGAAAGCATTCATGGAAATTTTATCTTCTTTAGTGTGGTTTATGATCTTCTAGTTCATAAACCAAGTTTGGGTGGTTATTTTGTAATCAGAGATTCATATTGGAAATTAGAATGCACCATCAGCTTTGAAATGTCGAGTTTGGGTTAGGTGAAGTGTTCGTTAGGGCCTCAAGTTAGCCGAGATCATTTTAGCATTCGGATTGAATTTTTGCTATTTAGGCTGAGCTTTTTGTTTAGTTAATATTTCATTGCAAAAATCTCGAATCAAAATTTCATCTATTTTATCAAATTTGGAATGTTATTTCTATGGAATTTATGTATTTGGTTTGCATTTGTCATACTCCGAACCTATCCCAAACCATCATTCAAAGTTCTAAATTCTAGTTGATTTGTTGTCAATTGGTTTTCCAGATCAATGGACTTCGCGATTGCAACCATGCCATCGCAATCATGTTAGGTTGACTTCCTTGGACTTCATGAACGCGACATGTTCATTACACTCGTGATGCATTGACCAGTCTGTTGGCACATTTTTTCCTCTTTGCGATCTTAGTGACCCTGACGCGATTATGAAGCTTTCCGGCCCTTTTTGTCCACATTTTACAGTGAAAAGTGTCACGATCGCAATGCACTGTTCAAAAGTGTATACATATCCAAATCCTTGACTTTTATCTATCATTCCCTATTTTTTCATCTTCAAACACTCTAAAACCTCCATTAGAATTCGTAAATATTTG
>JBDJHY010769834.1:0-15432 GCA_039654485.1 Withania somnifera | reverse complement strand
CTTCACTTTTAAGGCAAGTGGAGGCTTTTAACTCTATTACAAAGTGTTGTGGGTTCTTTCATGTTTTTTTATTGAAATGGGGAGTAATAGGGATTACTTATAAGTATTCGGGTGGGTGAAGTGATGAGAATTCACTCAGATACTAAATTTAAGCATGCGGGGTTTAAAATAAAAGAACAAAAATAGCTATAAATTCTTTAATTAGTTGATTTCCTAATTGAGTTGAGGTACTTATGTGGTCTTGAGATGCCAAAACATTACTATTGCACCTTATTTCCTTATTACTTGATTTTATGCCCTTGAGTGGCTTTAGTTTAATTTATATGATTCCTCTGTGTTGTTGAGCCCATGATTGGCCTTGTTTATTTATTGAGTGATATTATCTATTTTTTATGACTTGTATATCATATTTCTTATTCATTGATGCATATTGATCATTGACAAGAAAATATTATTTTGAGGAATATGATTACGTGATTTGAAAGGTGGGGCAAATGTGTTAATTGCTGCATTCTCTTGATATATAAATGAAAAAGAAAGACAAAGAGGATTATAATTTGAAATCAAGGACCGATGTGTGATCTCGGTATTGCTATGATTGATACTATTGGATTAGATTCCACATTCTAGCATAATATGACTAGATCAAATGGCATGTTTCAACATGATATGATTGGATCGAATGCCATATTTTTAGTTAGATCAGGTGCCATATTTCGGCATAATATGATTGGATCAAATGCTCCATTCTGGCATGATGTGATTAGATTGAGTGTCATGTTCTGTATATATATATGTAGAGAGAGAGAGACAGAGAGAGGGAGGGAGAATGGGTACCAAGTTCTGACAAGTACACATGAGAGACATACATCATATTACATAGAAATGCATTATATTGCATTACACATACATTGAGTTGTGTATGTTGTTTTATTTCAATTTTTGTGAGCATGTTTGGTATGGATCATCTATTACATTAAGATGATGTTGATATTGAACTACCCCACTTATTTTGTTGATTGGATTATGAGTATGAGATGTTCAATTATAATGACATTTTAAGACTTGATTGTTGTTTCGATGAGATGAAATGACTTATATTTTCTTGAAATTGAGCCTTTTCACATGTGGGCATTATTGTTGATTTGTCTATTTTTTTTAAGTAAATCCAATAGGTATTTAAAATCTACCTTTACAAAGGAAAATCCTCCTAAAAATAAGAAACTTGGTGAGGAAGTCCCTATTGATAATGAGTTAAAATGCAAATTGATCTTGGATTTACCAGAATCATGATATTGTTGAGATTGATAATGATAAAATATTTACTTTGTCCTATCCTCTTAGAATCCATCTTACAAGTCCATTACTCGGTATCTAGGACTTCTTACCACAAATAGACTTATGTATTGGGGACTAACTGAGGTATTACAAACTCTGCTTGTGAGGTTTTTGCATGATTAGTGAGATTGCCATAGTTTATGAACTGACTCAAAGAGGGATGCCTACCTCTTAATGAGCTAAGGATGAGATGTTGCACTTGACATAGTTTGGATTGGTTTTGATTGACGTTAATGCCTTATATTTAGTTTTATAGTGGAGCCTTGTTTTGGTACTTATTAATTTGTTATGGATTTAGTTATAGTTAGTTATTTAGATTGTCTAATTTACTATTGACTATCTCTCTAATGCCCTATATCTATTATTATTTCTTTATTTCTTTGGATTATGTTGCTTATTTTTAGCTTGGTGTTTGGGAGGATTGTGGTTGATGTGTTAGTGAAGTTCGTGGCCGTGTCTCCACTTTGTTCTAGAGTCATCTAGGGATACTTTTTGAGTTCCCATTGATATTTTGGGTATGCACTCCCATGATTTCTACACGTGTGTAGGTGTAGAGCCTGGTATAGCTTGATTTTCTTCTTCTAGATCAGGTTTAAAGTTTGAGATTTGGAGTGTTGAGATAGATTCTTTTTCATCCAGGGGATACCACAAACCTCTTTACATATATTTCTTTATCTATTATAGGATGTATACATTGAGATTTTTATCGTCTTATTAAGATGATGTATAAATTCTTAGATTCTTATACATAGTGATCTATGGCTTTGGGATTGTTTAATTATGCTGGGTTTTTATGATAGACCTTCTCTTCTTCTCACTAACTTATTATTTTCTTCTTCTCTATAGTACGAGGATGGAAGACTCAAATGGCATTCTTTATACTACTTTGCAGTTGTGTTAGCTAGCCCGTTAGTAGTGGTAGTCTTATTTGAGTGAATGACCATCTTGATCTACTTCGGTTATCTAGGAGGATTTTTCCTAGTCTTTTTATAACAAAGTAGTTCCTTAGAGCTGAGAAAGGATAGTAAATAGAGGTTTGAGAGATTGGCCTAAGGTGATATATAAGTAGATGAGTACGAGACCTATTTTTCTTCTTTATAGAGATATGTTGGGTCAGTTCTTATAGATCCAGGTACGAGGAATCATAAGTTTGTGGAGGGATTGACTTATACCCTCCGTGTTTCTATGTTAAGGGTGGTTTAACATGGATTATCCTTTTAGTATATGGTTAAGGCCATTGAGAAGGAAAAGCTTATTAAGCGAGAGGAGTCTGGGGATGTGAGAGGTGAGGGGCCCCCTTTATCGAGTCAGTTTTGGGGTACTTCATCTTATGGTAGAGGTTGTTCCAGGAGGAGTGGTTTATTTCATCTATAGAGACCTATTCAGGTTGTAATGTATATACTTTTGAGGGTGATTATACTGATCATGGGTCATATCCTCCCTTTACCATATCATGGGGGTTTACAAGAAATCCTATTCGGCTTGAGTCAGGTTTCCCATGGTTCTTAGAAGAGACAGATGTGTTATAATGGTTATTTAGGTTCCTACAATTCTTCATAGAGTCTATGTCACTGAGGTATTATTTTACTTGTGGAGATTTAGGTCATTTGTAGAGTTCTTGCCTACAAAGAACATAGAAAGGGCCCTGGTCTAGTTCCTATTATCTAGCTAGTGCACCAATGCCTCTAGATAAAGGTCAGAGTAAAGAACACCATGGTAGAGGTTGTCATCCCTCCAATATAGGTGATGGTAGAACTACAGTCCCAATGGGTGATTCTAAAGGAGCTTCTTCATTTAGTAGCTGAAGGGGTCATTGATATGCTTTTCAGGTAGGCTAGAGGCGGAAGCCTTGGATATGTTGATTACAGGTATTGTTCTTGTGGGATAATGCATCTGTCTTATTTTATCCTGTATCTTCTTATTTCTATATTTTCACCTATTTTTCTTTTAGATTTGATATGATGGGTGATTCCCTACTTGTTCCTTTACATGTTTCTTTTACCGTGGATGATTCTTTAGTGGTAGATTGGGTGTATTGATCCTGTATTATTTCCATGGTAGGATATGATACTTGGGTAGGCCTAATTATTCTTGACATGGGATATTTTGATGTTATTCTAGGTATATACTAGATTTCTCTACACTATGCAGTCTTGGATTATTATGCCAAGACCGTTAGTTTAGACATGCTTGGTATTTCAAAGGTGTAGAGGAAAGTTCCTAATGGTTTTTATTATAGTAAGGTGATATTCTTCCTTCATCCCCAAATATTGACTGAGAGAGGGTGTCTATCTTTTTTGGCCTTTATCACAATACCAGTTTTGATACTCCTTCTTTAGAGTCCGTTCTGATTATATGTGAGTTCCCAAACGTCTTCCCTACTGACCTTCCAGGTGTTCTGCTAACATGGACATTGACTTCGGTATTGATTTGGGTCCAAGAACTGAGCGCATATCTATTCCTCCATATCGTTTAGCTCTAGTTTAATTGATGGAATTGAAAGAACAGTTACAAAATTATTTGATCAAGGGATTTATTAGATCGAGTATGTCACCTTGGGTTGCTCTTATATTGTTCATAAAGAAAAGGATAGGTCTATATGAATGTGTATTAACTATCGGCGGTGGAAATAGGTTACCATTAAGAATAAGTACTCGTTCCTCGGATTGATGACTTATTTGATTAGTTTCAAGGTGCTATAGTATTTTCTAAGATTGATTTGAGATTCGACTATCTTCAGTTGAAGATTAAGGCTTCAGATATTCCTAATACACCCTTATCAACCTAGTATGGCCATTATTAGTTCTTGGTTATATCATTTAGGTTGACTAATTTCCCAAAAGTGTTAGTGGATTTGATGAACAAAGTCTTTTAGCCTTAACTCGACTCGTTAATGATTATTTTCATTGATAGTATTTGGCATATTTGAGGAGCGAAGCGGATTATGTACAATATTTTAGGATTGTGCTTTAGACTTAGAGAGAGGAGAAGTTATAAGAAAAAATTTTCAAAATGTGAGTTTTTTCCTAGTTCTATCACATTATTAGGACATGTGGTATCTAAAGAAGGTATTATGGTCAATTTGGACAATATTAACACAGTTAGTGGTTGGACTAGGCCTACTTCTCCCAAAAAAATCTATATTTTTATTAGTCTGGATGACTATTATTAGAGTTTTGATCAAGGTTTTTCTTCTATTGCACCCCCATTAACTCGATTGACTCAAAAAATGATAACTTTCTAGTGGTTTGATGAGTGTGAGGAGAGCTTCTAGAGGCTTAAATTTTTATTAACTTCAACTCATGTTTTGACTTTACCTATTGAGGCTGAGTCTTTCACCATGTATTGTGATGCTTCTATAGTTGATTTAGCTGGAGTTTTGATGCAAAATGGAAAGGTTATAACTTATGCTTCGAGCCAGTTGAAGACTCGTTAGAAGAATTATCCTACCCATAACTAGGAGTTTCCTGTCATTGTATTTGTTTTGAAGTTATGGACTTACTACTTGTATGGGGTTTATTTTGAAGTGTTCATAGATTATAAGATCCTTTAGTATATTTTCATCCAGAGGGATGTAAATTTAAGACAACAGTGATGGCTTGAGTTGTTGAAATATTATTATATGACTATCTTATACCATGTTGTTTAGCTAATATGGTGTTTGATGCTTCGAGTAGAAAATCAGCCACTATAGGTAGTATTGCTTCAATTCGTGTAAAGGAGAAACCTTTGGGTAGATTTGTTCAAAGTCTATCCAAAATCCTTGTTTATTTACAAATCATAAATGATGGTGGGATCCTTGCTTTTATAGAGGCTTGTTCTTCCTTAATGGAACAAATTAAGGAAAAGTAGTTTGAAGATAAGAAATTGTGTGTTATAAGAGATAAAGTGTTGAGAGGAGAAATGAAGAACGAATTTCTTGATCCTAATGCCGTTTTGTAGATTGGTGGTAGGATTTGTGTGCCTAAGGTTTGAAATTTTATTTGATTGGTTTCAGCATTAACCCTTCGTTTGAGATATTCCATTTACCTTTAAAAGAAAAGATATATCATTACTTGAACTAACACTGTTAGTGGCGTGGTATGAAAAAGGATACATTTGAGTTCATGGATAAATTCTTAAATAGTTAGAGCATTAAATTTAAACACCAATGACCTGGTAGATTATCTTAGAGATGCCTATTCCTCCATAAAAGTAAGAGTGGACCACCATGGATTTTGTTGTGGGGTTTCCTACCACCGTAGGTGGTTATAAGTTCATTTGGGTAGTTATTGACCATTTGACTAAGTTTGCTCATTTCATTTTGATCAAAATAGATTATACTATTGTTAAGTTATCTAAGATCTACTTTAGTTTGATTGTTTGTTTGTATGGTGTCCCAGTATCTATATTTTTTTATCGAGGATCCTTGTTTCTTTGCATATTTAAAGGGCACTTTGACATAGTTTGGGTACTCGGTTGGATATAAGTATAAATTTTCATCCTTAAACAGATGGTTAGTACAAGAAGATGATTCAGGTATTTTATGACATGCTTCGAGCCTCTGTTATTGAATTTCGAGGTCGTGGGTATAAGCATTTTCCTCTTGCTGAGTTTGCATGTAATAATAGTTACCATTCTAGCATTTTGATGGATCTCTTTGAGGCTTTATATAGTATGAGAGATAGATCTTTGATTGGTTGGTTTGATACTTTTCAGGTGAGAGCCTTTGATATAGATTTTCTTTGTGATGCTATAGAGAAGTTATGAGTTATTTAGAGAAGATTGTTAATAACTCATAGTAGGAAAAAATGATGAAAAAATGGTTCAAGCCCTCAAGTTCATGAAGGGTAACCGTGCATTGCATAAAGTACCACCTATGAAGGGTGTGATGGCGTATGAGAAGAAGGTAAAGCCTAGAGCTAGGTTTATTGTACTATTTGATATTTCGAGTGCATCAAAAAGGTGTTATAAGCTGGCCTTTCCATTTAGTTTTTTAGAAGTCATATAAATTTTCAAGTTTCCATTTTTCTGAAATACATTCCTAATGATTCTCATGTGATTCAGTATGAGTCTATGATTTTGGATCTGTACTTAAGAGGAGGAGCCTATGGCTATTTTATCAAGCTAGTTTAGAAAGTTGAGGACTAAAAAGATAGGTTCAATGAATGTTCAGTGGAAGCATCATCTAGTTTTGGAGGCTACTAAGTATGTTGAGTCTAATATGTTGCCAAATATCCGTAATTTTTTTAAGCTTTAGGTACTTTTTGTTTCTTTATGTTTGGGGGACAAATATGAATTTTTATGGTGGATGATGTAATGACCCTGAAGGCCATTTTTGGCATTTATTGAAAATTTACCATTTTCCCCTTCTTAATAGTTATCCCGTGTCATAGTAGTAATGAACCTTATGGTCATTTTACGATTTTGAATTTCTTGCATTCTACATATTTCCTGTAGTAGCCTTAAAAATTTATGGCTTATCGAATCTGGTGGTTTGATTCGCGGGTTGTTCCTTTGGTCGTCACGTACGTTTCACAGTTTTAGAGCCTTTAGTATTAAAGTTGTTGATTTTAGTCATCATACTGTGAAGATGAACTGGAATCGAATTCCCCCAGTACCATTAGACCCAAAATGTAGATTTTGGTCTAGATGGACTCTTGGTTCAAGTCCGTGAGATTTCATTTTGAGTTTGTGTGAAATTGTGTGTTTTATATGGTTTATGGTTCATAAGTGGAGCTTGGGTAGTCATTTTGTGATTTGGGCTTCGGATTGAAAATTCTACTGCATCGTCATCTCTAAAATGTCGATTTTGGGTTAGGTGATCTATTCATTTAGGCCTCAGGCCAACCATGCTCATTTTAAGTACTTATTTGAAAAGTTGGTTATTTGGCCCATAGTTGACTTTGGTCAACATTTTGTCAAAATAACCTCGGATCAAAATTTTGCATGCACCATTCAATCCAAATTGTCATTTCCATTTTGTAAAATATTTGATTTGTATTCATTGGATCCTGAATGTATTCCAAACATTATTTTTGGATTTTGAAAGTAGGTCCTTTAAGTTATCATCTGTGAACTTTTGAAAGTTGGTCGTTTCCAACCCTCTCTTTGTTTTTGCAATCGCAGACAGAAATCCATGCGATCGTGCAATTATATGTTCCTTGACCCCACGGTAGCGTTATTTTCATCACGAGATCTTGTGAATATGATTCCCCCAGACCTTTACGATTGCTGTGTATGGGACATGTGATTGCGTAGGGTCAACTAGAAGCAGGTATATTAACCTGAGAAACTCAATTTTGAGCATTATTTTTCATCTTTTCCACTTTGAAGTATCAAAGAATTTCTATATAAATTCGTGGGTCTTTGCATGAATGATTGGGTGACATTGAAAACTTGATTTCCTTGATCCCTCATCACTTATTGGTAAGTTTCCGCTTAATTTCTTCAAAGTTCACCCAAATTTCTCAAGTTGGTTCTTCACTTTATCTCATTATTTCAAGCTTATTTATTGCTTGTCTTAGCTCCAAACATTAAGTATGAGTTCCCTACAATGTGGGGAACATTTTGATACCCTTTGTTCTAAGTTTGGAGTTTACGAACCCGTAGGCCCGTTTTGAACCATTTTTGACCCCAACTACTTTCATAGCTTTATGGGTATCATCTGACTCATATTAATGTCTAAATTATTATTTTTCTAGTTACATGATTGTTGGAGTTCGTTTGCGTATTTTTAGAGATTTAGAGTAGTTTAAGAATATTTCACGCTGTATTTGTGAGCTTGTCTTCGGAGGATAGGTAGACTACGGATTACGATCTTACACTGGGATTATATGAGAAATAATTGTGATAAATAGACATCATTGGGTTAGGATTCTAGGTTGGCACCTGTGACCATGTCCACTCTTTTAGTCTTTCGTTTGATTATGCATTCTTGTTGCCTTTGTGACTATAGTTACCTTTGATACTGAGTGGTCTTGATAGACTCTGGAAGATAGATGATGGGTAACTGATAATTTTCATGAGTCCCAGATATCGACTTGTCTAGTTATGCTTGTTGTATATATTGAGCCCATGTAGGGTCGTAGGACTTTCCTGTTATATTGTTTGTGGTTGAGAATATCATCATAAAAAATACTTTTTATGCATTGGTTTCCATGATTTTATGGCAAGGCACTGATGTCCATAATTTTAAAACCTTACATGGCCTTGTAGGCCCGTTTTAGTTATTATGAGATTAAAAGGAGCATTTCAAGATATTTTACTAGTTCTTTATGATAAATAAGATAAATTGACATAACCACTGTTTTTGAGATATTTCTAGACTTGAGGAAACCCGAGTGTTAGACATTGATCATACTGATATATTTGGTGAAGCCTATTGATTATACTTATATAGACTTGGGGAAGCCCATTGATCATATTGATATAGACTTGGGGAAGCCCATTGATCATACTAATATAGACTTGAAGAAGTCCATTGATTATACTGATATAGACTTAGGGAAGCCCATTTATTATATTGATATAGACTTCGTGAAGCCCATTGATCATACTAATATTGACTTGGGAAAGGCCATTGATCATAATGATATAGACTTGGGGAAGCCAACTGATCATACTAATTTAGACTTGGGGAAGCCCTGTCACTCATTGATGCTCTAGTACCATTTGTATTCATGTCTGTGTTACTTCTCGCACTTGTTTCCTTGTATGTACCTTCTGGTAGTATAGGATGACGATGGGTGAGCTTTAGTTGTTTGTATATTGTGGTATTATAGGGTACCGTGAAGACTCTCTTTTTACTTAGTTTTTTTGTTATATTTTAAGATTATAAGATAGAGTTAAAATTGTTGGCTTTCGTATCATAATTCCCTTACTGATATACTGGTTGTTGTTATCTGTTATCCCTTTCCTTATTTGAGGTAACCGATATACCACTATATCTCCTACTTAAATATTTTCTTGATATTTGAGCATGGATTCAGGCTGTTCTCTTCTTGTTTCAGCTACACGTACCTTGTTGGTGGCTAGTTACTTAGGGTATTGCCTGTCTTATCCTGTTAGCTAGTTTTATTATATGCTCTATTTGTTGATCTTTGAGACTTAGCTTGCTTGTCTATTTATTTATTTCCTTTATTTCTTATATATTCCCAGTCAGCCTAACCTACTAGGTACTCATACTACACTCTACATCTTCTGGTGAAGATCAGGGTATAAGCTCTACATCTTCTGGTGCTGATCCGGCTATGATTCGTCAGTATTAAGCCCCTGATTTGAGCTTGATTTCATTGTTGAGGTAGATGATCGCTCCTGGTATCCAGATCTTCTCTTTTTCATTTCTATTATCCTTTTCTATTATTGTTCCATGATACATGTTGTATTTCCTTTTAAGAAATTATACTCCTGCTTCAGTGGCTCATGTCTTTCGATATCGTATTTTGGATTATTTTTAACTTATTATAGACTTTTGCTTATCCCTGTCCCTTTTTTATATCTTATCCTATGCACTTAGTTTATTATTCTTACTTAGCATTCTTGTTGGGTAGTTCTCTAATTGAGGGATATAGGTGCCCTCATAAATTGAGAAATCGAGTCATGAAAAACTGGTATCAGATATATCTAGATTCATTAATCTCCTTGGTACATAAGCCATTGTCCAGTAGAGTCTTGCAGATTGGGTGTGGAGATGTCCATATATTCTCTTTGGGAAGCTACAAGGACACCTTTATAAATTCTTTCTCTCGTCACTTCTATATCAAGCGTGAATCGTGTTTGATTTCTGGAAAATCTCATTTTTTCTTTTACAGTCTTTCACAGACGGAACACACACGATCATAGGTACCAATAGGGGATGACGCACCTATTGCAACTCTAGTAAAAGAACAATCTAAGATCTCTAAACACTAAGGTTGAGTGAGTCTTGATGTAGGTACTCCATCTAGAGCTTCTTTATCAGTCAGAGTTGTAGAGATTGGGATTAATAAATACCAATTTAGCAATAACCAGAGTTACATAGATCTATTTCATTCTCTCCTATGCCTCAATCAGTCCCAGCCTTATTACCTGAGATGAGAGGGTTCTTGCTATACTTGTTAGGTATGTCAGGTCAGCCGATAGTTGAGGTGAAGCCTTTAGCCCCAGTTTCCCTCAGTCCAGGTAACCTACCAGCTCTGAGCACTTATGGTTTGGGGGTGCCTCCGGCACCTAGTGTTAATGGTTTGGGTATTCCCCCTTTGGTTTTAGTATATCTAGTTCAGGGTCCTCTATCATTAGTTCATCCTTCTTCAGCACCAGCAGTACCCTCTCCATCTGTGATTCTGCCTATTCCATCTCACCCACTTTTATCTGACTCAGATTAGAAGGCATATTTTTGAGGTTGAGTACCCTAAGATTTTCTATTTTGCGGGTGAGGACCTTAAGGATTTTGTTGACAAATGTTAGGAGGGTTTCATAACCTTAGTTTGCTTGATACCCATGGTGTTGACTTTATCAGTATATAATATGGGAAGGTTCTCCAAGGAGTGGTAGAGGTCTTATTGTTCTACCAGGTCAGCTAACCCTATTCCTATCACTTGAACTGTATTTTGTAATACTTTTCTAGAAAGGTACATCCCTCATACCAAGAAGGATCATAGGAGGGAGGTGTTTTTGATTGTTGAGCAGGGTTCTATGACTATTTTTGAGTATGAGACAAAGTTTCAAAGGTTTCCTGCCTAAGGTGCTAGTTATGTCTCTATAGAGGCAAAGAGAGTTTCTCATCTTTTTCAGGGGTTGTATTTGTATATCCGAGTCTATCAAGGTTCTAGTTGCTACCAAGTTATCTTTTCAGATTATTCTGAAGTTGGCTCATATTATGGAGGGTTTGACCAGAAGTGGGAGAGTTAGATAGGATAAGAGGCCCCGTCCTTAGGGTCACTTCAATGGATCGAAACATGGTAGATAAGGATCTGATTCTTGGGGTATTACCCCACCTTAGCATTCTCATTAGGGGAAGTCTAGTCGTCTCTTGCAGGCCTCACTACAGTCTTCTAGTAGTGGAACTCAGAGTTATGAGAGCCATACTTCGGGCCAGCAATAGAGAGGTTCATCCGATTGTGGTGTTTATTTTGGTTCTTTAGATTCCTCTCCTTAGGTAAGGCTAGTCGGACCATGTTATACTTATGGTGCTATGATTTATTTGGGTAGAGATTATCCCTAGACTGGTTTTGATGCAGACTGTATCTCAGACTCCTGCTATGCTAGTTACTATTTCAGCTCAATCGATTAGAACCATGTCACCTCAGGGAAGGGTGGTGCTCCAGTTCATAGTGCTTGTTACTATGGTAGGGTTGGTGGTTGTGGTGTTGGTCTCCAAATTTTTATTTTGTTCTAGGTAGACCGAAAGTAGAGGCCTCTAGTATTGTTGTGACAAGTACTAATTTTATGTGTTATCATCCATGTTCGACTTTTATTGATCCAGGCTTTACTTTCTCTTATGTCTAATCGTATTATGCACCATGTTTAAGTATGGTTAGTGAGAACTTACCTCCACTATAGTAGGTGATTCTTTAGTAGTGATTGTGTGTTGATATCTAGTTTTGTGACTATTGGCGATGTTGAGACTTGGGCTGATTTGATATTCATGGATATGAATTATTTTGATGTGATACTATATATGGACTATTGTCACCTCATAGAGTGGTCATAGATTGTTATGCTAAGACCGTGACCATAGCTATGCTCGATGTAACCCCAGTTGTGTGGCAAGGTTTAGCCGTGCACCGACAGGGATTATTTCTTGCATTCAGGCTAGTTTCTTAGTACCTTATGGTTGTTTGGAATACCTTACATAGGTTAGGGGTGTTATTGTTGATTTTGCGACCCCTAAGTTGGTACCTGTTGTCAGTGAGTACTTGATGTATTCCTGACCGACCTCCCTGGCCTACCACCTAAGGGAGACACTAATTTTGGAATTGAATCAGAGCCAAGAACCAGACCTATTTCCATTTCTCCTTATCGAATGGCACCTGCCCGATATAAGAGAGATCAAGACTCAACTTCAGGGTTTGTTAGATAAGTTCTTTGTTTGTCCGAGTGTTTTACCTAGGGGTGCTCCTATTTTTTGTAAAAAAGAAAGATTTTTCTGTTTATGTGTATAGATTATAGGTAGGAGAATGGTGTTACTATTAAGAATAAGTACCCTATGCCTTGTATTAATGACTTGTTTGACTAGCTTTAGGGTTCATCCATCTTATCCTAGATTGATTTGAGGTCAGGTTACCATCGGTTGCAGATTTGGACTACGAATATCCCAAAGACAACATTTAGGATATGGTACGATCATTATGAGTTCCTTTTAATATATTTTGGGTTGACTTATACACCCACAATATTTATGGATTTCATAAACCATGTATTCAGGACCTATCTTGATTCTTTCATTATTGTGTTCATCGATTACATCATTGTGTATTTTCAGAGTATGGAGGATCAGGAGCACGATTTAAGGATTGTTCTTTAGACTTTAAGAGATCATCAATTGTTTACCAAGTTCTCAAAGTGTGAGTTTTGGCTTGAGTGGATTGCATTCTTGGACATCTATTGTCCAAAGAGGGTATTAGTGTGGATCTGAGGTGCGTAACTTTGTTGGAATTTCTGGATATTACCTCTAAATTATTAACGGCTTCTCTTCTGTGGCAGTGCTATTGACTAGATCGACTACAAATAATGTTCCTTTCCAGTGGTTTGATTAGTGTAAGAAATCCTTTCAGAGGCTTAAGACTATCTGACTTTTGCTCTTGTGTTGACATTATCGGTTGAGGGTCAGAGTTTCTCTATCTATTGTGATGCTTCTAGTATTTGCTTGGGTTGTGTTCTGATGTAGTAGGGTAATTTGATTTCTTATTCTTCTAGGAATATTGAGGTTCATGAGCGCAACTACCCCACCCATGACTTAGAGTTGGTGGTGGTAGTTTTTACACTCAAGATTTTGTGACATTATTTTTTGGAGTCTATTTTGAAATATTCATTGATCATCATATTCTTTAGTATATTATGAGTCATAGGGAGCTTAGTGCTCGCTAGTGCATATGGATTGAGTTGTTGAAGGACTATGATATTTAAATATTGTATCATCTAGGCAAGGGAAACGTGGTTGCGCATGCCTTGAGCCAGAAGTGGTGAGTATGGGTAGCTTAGTTGCCTTGCAGTTTCTAAGAGAACATTAGCTTTGGATGTCCAGTCCTTGGATAATTGATTGGTCAGGCTTGAGATTTCAAATTCATTCTGCATTCCTTCTAGTCGAGGCTCATTCTACTTTGATTGAGTAGATCTGACAATGTCAATTTAATGACCTAACTTTGATTAATATTTGTGGTTGGTTGTTGCATGGTGAGCCTCATAAGGCTACCTTGGGTCAAAAGGTGTTTTGAGATTTGGGGCCCTAATTTTTGTACATAGAGTTGGTGATTTGATTCAGTTTATTCTTTGTAAAGCCCGTAGTTCTCAATATTCCATCTATCACAATGCAACTAAGATGTATAGAGATTTGAGGCAGATTTACTAGTAAACTGGTATGAAAAGAGATATTCTGAGTTTGTTTCTAGGTTCTTGAACTGTCACCAGGTCAAGTTTGATCACCAGAGACCGAATGGATTGATGCAGAGGCTTCCCACTCCTGAGTGAAAGTGGGAATGGGTTACCATGAATTTCATTTTAGACTTGCCTTAGACTCCTCGTAACATGTCTTTCAGGACCTGAATAGTCCTCTCAGACTGGACATATGTCTAGGAATGAAAATGTGTGATAAGATGAACCTCAATACCCATACCACACTGAACTACTTTCCAAAACTGAGAGGTAAAAAGGTACCATGATTAGAGATAATAGAAATTTATATTCTGTGATATTTAACCACGTACTAAAGATAGATGAAAGCTAACTTCTCTGCACTATAAGATGAATGAATAAATAAAGTGTTCGGACTTAGTCAACTTGTCAATAATGACGCAAATCTAATTGTGGCTACGAGGAGTCTAAGGCAAGTCTAAGCCAAATGCAGAGTTTGCGTATTACGACATCTACCATTATAGTATTCAAATGGCTCCATCTGAGGATTTGTATAGTAGGCTATGTCATTCACCTATTGGTTGGTTTTATGGATTTGAGTCCAGTTTGCAGAGTACTGATCTACTTTGGGAGGCCTTAGATATGGTTCGATTTATTCAGGATAGGTTTCAGGATTCCTAGAATAGGTAAGAGAGTTATTCATACCGCTATCATCATGCCTTGGACTTCAGTGTGTGTGATTATGTGTTCTTGTGGGTATCGCTAATGAAGGCGTAATGAGATTCAGTAATAGGGGAAAGCATAGTCCCCAGTATATTTGACCATTTGAGATTCTTGATCGAATTGGTGGTGTTGCTAATAAACTAGTTTTACCTCCTATATTTTCAGTTGTATATCTGGTGTTTCATATTTCTATTTTAAGATGGTATATCCTTAATGATTCACATGTGCTTTTGTATGATTCAGTTCAGGTGGATGAGGATCTATTATTTTTTGAAGATCCAATTTTAGTGTTGGCTAGGGATGTGAGAAAGTTGAGACTTTATGAGATTCTGATGGTTAAGGTATAGCGGAGGGATTGTACCATAGAGAAGGCCACTTGGGAGATCGAGAGTGAGTGAAGGTCTCAGTATCCACATCTATTCAAGCCTTCGTGTATTACCTTGTTCTAGCTTTTGGTGACAAAAGTTCTTCTTACTAGTGGATGTTGTAATGATCCTTCCAGTCATTTCTCCTTTTCTTGCATTCTAGAGCTTTCCTGTAGCGGCCCTAAGTTATTTGTTTCATATCTGGACTAGTGGTTCGATTCCTGGTCATTCGTTTAGTCATTATGTTCATTTCCTGATTTTAGAGCCTTTAGTATTAAAATCATTGACTTTAGTCAATATCCTATGAAAAAGAAATTAGAATCGATTTTCAACAGTTCCATTAGCTCCCGTAATGTGGATTTTGTTCTAGACGGACTCTTGTTTTGAGTCCGAAAGCTGTATTTTTGAGTTTGTCTGAAATTGTGTTTTATATGCTTTATGGTCCATAAGTGGAGGTTGGGTAGTCATTTCATGA
>JBDJHY010769724.1:0-15433 GCA_039654485.1 Withania somnifera | reverse complement strand
CCCTCATTTAACCATTGAATTCTTGATTTTGTTTTTCAAAAATCTTCTTCCCTTTTAAGAATTTCATTGTAATCTTTGATGAAGTTATTTTCAAGATTAAAGCGAAACTAAGTTTTTGAATTGAGGTTATATTTTTGAATGCTCTCTATACGTCTTAGAATATTTCTCTTTCGTTTGAAAATGTTCTCAAAAACACTTTTATTCCATTCATTAGTGGTTTGGGTGAACTTATGTACATTAGTTATGTAGTTAATATTACTGACCTAAGTCGAGGTAACAATATTTTGGAAGTCAAAGTGTCTATGCCACATAGATTCAGTAACTATATCAATGAGTTAGCCAGAAGATTAGTTGGTTAGTTAAATGATTAGATATGTATAGTTAGACATCGGTTCTAGCAATATATATATATATATATATAGATAGATAGATAGATAGATATGTAGATAGATAGAAATAGAGATAGAGATAGATAAATAGATAAATAGAGAGATATGGAGATAGAGAGAGAGAGGAAGCAAAGGTGTGTAATTTATTCAGATTTGTTCATTTTTAGTAGAACAATTTTTCCTTTCGGTCTCTTTTTCTCTCAGTTCACTATAATCTCCACTTGTCATACGATATCAGAGCTGCAGAATTTCTCAACTTTAAAGATATCAATGGAGGCTAGTAGAATCGATCACAATCATCCTTTTTATTTTGTTCATCTTTCGGGCACATATGGAAGACCTATAGTTTCAATTTAACTCACAGGATCAGAGAACTACTCAATGTGGAGTCGGTAATTTGGAGTCAAATCCTCTGGTCGCTTTGGATGTCTTGTTGCATTCAGGGGTTGAGATCGGGATGTGACATTTTTATGTCCTTAGTTAGCTTCCGTTGTTCTTATTTCTCTCTTCCTGGTCTTGGCCCATTACTTGTTCTTGGTTTGAAAGTTTGACTTACCTACTGAAGGAATTATAATTGTTATCATGACTTGATTTTTGAGTGTGACACCCAATCGACAGTTGATCCTCATTTTTCATGAATTTACATAACAATGCTTGCTAAACTAACATGACTCTTTAAACTAATCACATTATAACTAAATACCAAAAGATCACATCTTACTCCATTTCTTTTATATTTTAATAACATTATATCCACTACTAGCTTAAGAAAAATTTCGATAATGGAAAGCAAAAGTCGGAGGATTCCTTCCCAATAAGCATACAGAGAACGTGTGATAGTTGGAATCTTTCCAACACTGCTTCATGTCTTATGTTCACATTTTTTTCCTTTTTCTTTTTTTCGTCTCATGTTGACATACTTGAGGCAACATATATCCATTTCCCCACTATCACCCCCTCACCCCACCCCCCAACACCCACTCTCTTCCACTATCTTATTTTTTTGTCGTCCATTCTCAATCAACTACTACTGCTATCAAAACATGATGCTGATGAATCTATATTATTGGTACGAAGAAGAAAATCCGGTATAAGAACTCTGTTCAATGTATGCTCCAAGTAGGCATAAACCTGTCTTTTTCATTTTATTGAGTGACAACGTGACATTAATTATTGTTATTGGGAGTTTCATGATACTTTAGAGAAAGTTGAGTAATTTGTTTTACTACCAAAGTTAATTGACTTGCGTAAAAATAAAATAGGAACGATCATCTATAAAATTAACTCCAATCACCAATATTAATATATCAGAGAAGATAGACAATACGAATTAAGTAAAGTTTTTGGGGTAAAGAACGTTGTAAAACCATAATAAGGTCGTCAATCAAATGAAAGAATGCATCGAAAGTGGCAAGATAAGAACCTCCAATTAGATACAGTGCACTCGTATTATGTTATGGTCCTAAAAATAAATTTTTTATTAAAGAAAACATGGTTTAGCTCTAGTTTACTGAAAAAATATGTCCCATTTTTCAAAATTCTAAAAGTTATATCTAACATGACCTCAATATTCTATAATTAAATTGTTTCACTAGGTAAAGAATTCAATTGTTGGTTAAAGAGGTCTACACAAATAAAATCGCCTAGTCAGAAGCGTACCATTTGATCAGAAAGTAAACAAACCAGAAAAGGACATCTGTGACAGAGTTTAAATGATATACACGGAAGTTTACATGTAACTCTAATACAACAGAAAATTAAAATACTTGTCATTTTTATTAAAAGTATTAATTTTACAATACTTAAGTTAAATGTAATTTTTTTCTTTCTATTTTGCCATTAGCAAATTATTTTTCAAGGCTACAAACATCTATTATGACATACAAAGTAAATCTTCAATGGAAAGAGATTATATCTTAAGACGTAATAAGGGTAACATAGTCAAATATCCCTCTTAACTAATGCATTTGTAACTCCAGACATTAAACCATTAACGTACAACAGTTAGCTACGAAAATCAGTCGGAAAATTTGAATGCCGGTGAATCATTGATGGAATCACGATTCGTGAAATCAAACCATGAGCGATGTATTGATCCGTAGAACCTGGCTAGAGGGTCGTGAATTTTTCACCCAAACCACGAATGATAGTACAATCCGTGAAACCCATTTACGATCTGTACTGTCAACTGTGGAGGGGCTCCTAAAACAATGCAAGTGCCCCAAAAAATCATGACTAACAACAGGAGTCATAGAATGAAACCGCGACCCGTGGACTGTCTCGTGATCCTAGGTACTAAAAAGGGTCAAACCATCCCAAGGAACCATGAACAAAACCACGACTTATAAATGGGAACTATGAGTCGTGGAGTGATCCGTGGAAACCTGTTTTAGCAATTTTAAAATATGTTTTTGAAGGTGAAATCCAGTTTTTCTCAACTTTTTATATCATAAACTACGTTGTTTAACACTATTGAGGGAAGACTAGAGGACTAATCAATCGATTAACCTCTCATAACACATAATCTCAAGTCAAAAAAGTTCTCTCTCAAGTCTAAGTTAGCTTCCATATCAAAATAAAGTTCAAGCTTTTAAACCAAAACATTTTCTCCACTAGGTACAAAAAAAATTAAATGATGGATTCCTTTTATCCCAACTCCCAAGTATTTGAGAGATCTCAATTTATATTTTAAGTTACGGTTAGATAACCAAAATTTTCAAGTTAGCTCCTTTTACATGTTTAGTTAAAGTTTATGAAAGTATTCTTGTGGAATCTTATGATTTTTATGAAAAACTCTCAATTATGATTTTGAATTCTTGATTTAAGATTATTTTATGGAACCATGAGCCCTAGTCATAGAATACGTACTTTGAAAAAAAAAATTCAGCATACGATACATGATGTGAAGTTAAGCCTAGTCTTGCAGTAAATATGTGTAATGCTTCGAGGCTACCCCCTGGATGCTACAAGGCACTAAGGATCCATAAGTGAGCCTCGAGCAATCCCTTGACACATGCACCTATTCATACACTTAACATATAATGAAAGCAAGCTAGTAAAGCATAAAAAGTGCAAAACTTAACCAACAAAGAATCTAGATAAATCCATAAGTGCGCCATAAACTAGGCATAACATTAGAAAACTATTAACAACTGACTTTAAGTCTGAAACCTCTATTTAACTAGGGCGAACTATAATAACAACCCCTAGACAGTCCTCAATAACAACTAATGTGCATAAAAGAAAGTAAGAACAACTCTTGTTCACAATATGTGAGGACTCACCAAGTTGTTCAGGAGATCTACTCTATTGACCAGTGGGATGGATAGGGAAACCTGTATCTGAATGTCATAAAAGGATGCAACTGAAAAGGGTCAGTACATCGAATATACTAGTATGAGAGTGTATGCATAAAACATGATAAATAATATACAGTTGAAGTAAAAATCTATGCTCTGACCCAAACTACTGAAATAAACTTAAAAGTACCAGTCTTAACTCAAAGTATAAATCATAAGTGAAAATATATTTATTTGGGTCAAGCATTAGTTTTAGTCTTTTAAAAACTTACTCATGAAGTTGGGAGTTTCTTACAACCGACAGAAATTACGCTATGAGCTATGTAGAGCCAGTGTTATAAAACCATACTGATAAAGGTCAAGTTTTCTGATCTCACACTGGCAAAGAGGCCTCCCTAAACTTGCCACATATAGTACTAAACATATAAATTCTAAGCTAAGCATCCTTAACTAGTATAATCATAATAAACCTGTACTGGAAACACAGTTTTTGACTAACTACATTCTCACTAATGGGATGAGTCAATCCTCTTGGTGCTAAATAATCCTAAAAAAAATACATGTACTCATATTCTTAAAAAAATTCTTAAAAGGAACACATCTAGAAGTGCAAAACTTAATCATAATTGAGTCGGAGCTCCTTAATTCTTATCTTGCATATCATGTTCGATTTTCATAATTCATGTGATAAATATACAACAAAAATCATAAAGGTTTCAGCTTTAGTTCTAAGGATCTTCTTGAAACAAAAGCATAAAATCCATATAAAGTCACGAAAGTACATTTAACATGCTAGTTATGTACAACATGTAAATCATGTGAAAGTCATGCTAATAGTCATAAAATATGTAAATCTTACATAATTGAAATTATGGGATCAATATAACTGAAAAATTCACAACTTTAGGTTTGAACCATATATTAAAAAAAGCATAGATTCTTAAAAAGTGAAGTTTTGGGCATGAGAGTGGAAGAAATGCTCACAGCATACCCACTTACCTGATTCAGAGCAAATCCCTTGAAGAATTTCTTGGAGAAGGTTGAGACTTGAAACCTTAGGCTTGCAACTTTGAACGTGATTTTCTTCTTTCTTTATTGTCTGATATTTGTTTGAGTAAAGGAATGAATTAATTAAGGGTTTAGGATTTTATACTAGGGGTAAATAGGATAAAAAGGACGTGGATTTAGGATCTAAAAGGTATTTTTTTTGGTAATATTAGCATTTTCTATAACAATCCAAAAATCTCACTACAAAGTAAGAACAAGAACTAACCACCTGCTCCATCTACTAAAAAAAGAATATGAACAATATTAGCTTTTATTCAGTCCTAAAAATATTGCTTTCCCTCTAGACCTAACAAAAACATACATCTACCAACTTAGAGTTCCTTCTAGACATCTAGTACTCTATAGTTCTTCACTAGAGATTGTATCAAGGCATTTCAGGCATACTACTAAGTACCGGTTGCCATTTTGTGAACTCGCTTCCTTTTATTTATATATGAGTTACTATCTCTATGTAAATTTCTCTACTTATAGCCTACTATTCTGAAATCTTATCATGTTTTTTCCGTCCAGATGATTACTGTTATCATGCCAAAGACACAACTCAGGATTGCTGCTTTGACAGATATACCTCTTGCCTTTTTATTATCCCATTCCATTTCTCTTTGTGTAATGACCCTCATGGTCATTTATGGTAATTGCATGATATTTTGTATTTTAGAGCTTTCTTGTAGCTGTCCCAAGTCATTTATAACTTGCTGGGACCAGTAGTCCGGTTCACTAGTAGCTCAATTGAGAAATTTCTCAAATTGCCTGTGTTAGAGCCTAAAACTAAGTACTAGTTGACTAAAGTCAACTTTCCTTTGAGAAGATCTCGGAATTAAATTTCAACGGTTCCATTAGCTTCGAAATGCCAAACAAAGTCAAAATTGACTTTAAGTTCATGTTTTAGAGTTTTTGTTTACCATTTGTGCTCATTTGTGGATTTAAGTTAAGTTTAAGGCCTAATTTGAAGCTTGAGTGGTATTTTGGTGTTCGGAGTGTCGGAATGAAATTCTAATGCTTCCATTAGCTCGGGAATGGTGATAAGTCTAGTAGGAGTATTGGTTCATTTTTTGGACTTGTCGTTGTATTTTTTCGGTGTTGGTTGGAGTTTTATGATTTTTAGGCCTAATGGTTGACTTGGTCTATATTTTCCCAAAATAATCTTGAATCCCGATTTCGGCTGCACCGTTAAGTCTAAAATATTATTTTAGGTGTGTGTGCATAGTTTATTTACATAAGTTGGACTCTAAAAGCATTTCAAGTGGTGATTCATATTATTTGTTCTCCTTGCTTTCTACTATCTAAACCTAAAACTAGTTTAGGAAAAATTTCTCATTACAATCGTGGAGCCTCTCCACGCGATCTCGGTGAATCAAAACAGTTCCTATAAGCAATTGTTATACAAGATTATGCGATCACGATGTGTTCAAGTAATTTGCTTAGACGCGATCGCATGCCATCTGATACACGATTGTGATTCCTCAATATCCCTATACACATTGCAATCGTGATATTATATTCTGAGATTTCAAAGTGCAAAATAGTTCCTCTACGCGATCGTGACCCTTCTTCATGCGATCGCGATGAATAATCACTGACAGTATAAATAATCCTTGCATGACTTTTTTGTTCATAATGCTAAAAAACCTTTACATTTTAACTCCATTTCTATGAGAAAACCCACTCCAAATATCAAACCGACGTTGATAAAAATTCCCAAGTGTTGCCTGTTTGATTTCCATGCAACTTGGTAAGCTTTCTCTTTATTTTACTCCTTGAAATTCCATTTTTCCTCCATTAAAGGCTCCTAGTAGTGAAGATGATGAATTCATGATATAAATTTTATATTATTGAAGAATTCTTATCCCCTTGAGTCTAGTTGCTGTGTAGCATAATTAGTTCATCGAATTTCAACATTTAATCTTATAAAAATTGCATTTTTGACCCCTTTGTAGTCAAATCTATCCGGACTATTTTTATGCCCTTCCCGTACTTGAATTATGCTCAATTTTGGAGCACGGGTTCCTGGTAACATTAGGAACTCCGTGGAGAAGTTTATTTTTGGTTCCGACAAGTGGGCCCATAGGCCTATTTTAGATTGACTTTAGGCCTAGTCCGGAACTTAACATATTTTATATCATTAGACTCGTATTGATATATGAAATACTATTTCATAAGTTTCAAAGCAATCATATTTCATTTGATATCAGTCAGAGTAACATTGGCGAGCTTGCATCGCTTTATCGTCGGATGAAAGGTAGACTCCATGGGTCTATCTCTAGTTTTATAACTTTAATTATTTTACTAAATAGCATCAGTGGGTTGACTATCTAGATTGTTATAGTACCTTGGGATGTTTTTTCATCTATTTCTCATTCACTATCTATTTTGGCATTAGAATTAATATGATGCCTATGACCTAGGATTTGCCCAATGATACCTGTGCGAGGCATAGGTGATTGTCGTTTCATGTATATATATTTGCTGATACGTTATGCATGCATTATACAAGAGGTTGGGCCATTAGCTCCATTGAGACTGTATTGGAGCTAGGCTAGTATCACCATATGATTATTGAGCCGTGAAGGCTAGACACTGATTTTAGTAATGATGACGAATAATGACATAAACTAATAAAATTGAATATTCTAATAATAATATAAGTAAATAAACTTTTAACTGTTTTAGACTCGGTGGTGCATTGAGCACCCGGTACTACTATTTCTACTTGTTTTAGCCTAGGCTTTACACCCTGACACTGGAAAATATCATTTGACTAATTAACATTGGGACTTGAGGTTGACTCCATTCAGCAGTGAGTACAGAGGCTGGCACTTAAGTCTGTCATTGTATAAAAGTGAGTATAACTTTTCCATACTATTGCATACACTAGTTTCAAGGATTATTGATGCAGTTCCATTGAGGACTTTTATTATACATGACATTAAGGTGTGGGACGCTATATCCTACCGACATTATGACTTTTGAGGCGTGGGACACCATAACCTGCAGACCTTATGACTTTTGAGTCATGGGATGCCATTACCTACTGATATTACGGCTTTTGAGGTGTGGGATGCCGTGACTTGTCAATATTATGACTTAGTGAGACTATTGAGATATATGAGGCATTAAAACGCCAGATTTGATACCCTTGAGGCTTATGGTATGAGATGTGAGGATATATGATGATGGTAGAGGTTATATTACTTTATTGTGTGTAGTTACATTCTGCACTTATTTTCTTTAGTGTATCCTTGGTCGTATGGGAGGCCAATGAGTTAACGTGTAATGCTGTACAATGGATTCCTTATGGGGGGCTTAGCAGTGTTAATTTTCTTATTATATTACTATTGCTACTTTCTTACTATTCTCACTGGCTACTTGATACTTCTTGTTGTGTGGGTATTTTGTGTGTTATATCATCTTTTCGCTCATTCCTGTCTTACTTGAGGTTACCGGTATACCATCTATATTCACTTTTTATCTTTTATTTGACTCCAGATTATGTATTATTATTGATCACATGTATTGCTGCAACGATTCCGGGTACGTTTTTCGTCATTGCCTGAAAATCTTGTTATGTGATTAGCTAGAGATGACATGATCTACTTGTTACTTGATTCCTATATAAGTAGCTAGCTTCTATGATATATTGTTTTCGTCTGTGATGCTCTTTAGTGTCTTTCGTTATTTACTGCTTTTATTATTGTTTTGTGCCTAGTGGGTCCTCAAAGCCTAATGGGTACAGGTTGCTTCGACAGCTTGTTCTCATACTGCACTTGCCATATGCAGATCCGAGTATAGGTGCCCAACCTTAATTTTAGATCATTGTTCATGTAGACTCTATTCTTTGGCAGAGATTTAGGGTTAGCTTGGCGTCCAACTTTTCCTGCTTCTCTTTAGTATTAGATTGATCTCCAAGGATTTTCGGAGATACATTTGTATTAGACATTTGATTCCATTTTTTGTACTTAGAGGTTTTGTATTATACTGATATCGCATTTTGGGAATTGTTGATTCTTATATTTCCACTTTCATCATATCTTGTTACCATACTTGTGCTTTCCGCTTTTGGTATGTAGCCCTCCACTTCGGCTTTAAACTACAAGGTTGGTTCTCTTACTGATGGTATAGTAGGTGCCATCCTGATCCAAGAAATTGGGTCGTGACACCTTGCCAGTCTTCAGTCCTTCTATTCAAGACCATCCATAGCTGTATTCTTCTCCATATGACAATTGCTATTATGCAACCAAAGAATAAGTGATCAAAAGTTTTAGTTTCCAGTTGACAGAAAGAACATCCACTAGGAATTTGGATTCCAAATCTTTGTAGTCTCTCAATTGTTGCAAATCTTCTCCATGCTGCTAGCCATACGATGAAATGATGTCTAGGATGAATCTTAGATTATGTGCTAAATTCTTCCAAGGGACCTATTAATATTGTGGTCTAAAGGATATATACATCATTGTTACAGAGAATCTACCTCCTAGTAACATCTTCTGCGATCTACTCTTCAGGTCTTTTTTGAATATTTTGGTAGTTCATCACATATTTTCTTGCTTAAAAATATTCCTTATCACCCATGTTGCATTATAAGGTATACTAAACTCCTCAGTTGATTTCCCTTTCATATAATACTCTCATAGCTATTCAATTCATAGACACTCTTTTTCTTCTTTTATATTCCAAAGTAGTTTTAGTATTGCAACCTGGTTCCAGTAATGAGTGAATAATATTCAATCCCCTTACTGCCTTTGTTCTATAGAGCTTTTCCAAATAAACAAGTGCCTTCCTAGAACTCACAATTAATCCAGTACAAAGGAAAACATTGCATGAACTCTCAATCATTTTTATACTCTTTTTGGAAATACAAATATCTAGGCCCAATAATATAAGTCTGGACTCTAAAGATAACTCATTTTATTAATTGTGTTTTTCCTGCTCAAGAGAGTAGCCAAGATGAATAGCATTTTATTTTATCAATTACCTTTTCTACCATTATAAGACACCGATCCACAATAAGCTTTTTAAAAGAGTGGGGCACCCCAAAATATTGGATATGTAGTACTCCTTCATAACCTAGGAGCTCCAATATCTCTTGCTTCCTTGTATATGAAATTCCTTCCAGATAAATCTTACTCTTTTCATTATTTTCTTGGAGTCCAGTAACACTTGAAAATCTTTTGAATGAATCATGTATCAAGCTTATGGATCTTATCTCAATTTTGCAGAATAGTAGAAAATCATATGCAAAGCAGATGTGCATAATTCCTATTTTTTTTTTGCATTTGGGATGGTATTTAAATTCTTTGTTGTGCTTTAACTGATCCAATTCCCTCTGCATGTATTCCATTGCAAGAACAAACAAATAAGGTTAGATGGGATCACCCTATATGATTTCCTTCTTCCCTTTAAAAGGCCTTGTTTATATCACCAAAGAATAGATTTGCAAGGAATCCCTAATCTGACAGTATGCATTCTAAGAAACTCCCTTCAATAGAGTCCTATTACTTTCTCAAGTCCACTTTCCACAAATCTTGGTGATAGACCCTTCCTTGTATACCACTCCACTAATTCATTACTAAATAGGATATTATCTATTATGATCCTTTCCTCAATGAAAGTTGTTTGTGCAGGACAGACAATGCAATTCATCACACCCATCATTTTGTCTGTAAGGATCTTAGTCACTATTATTAGATTGTTGTACAATAGGCTATAGGTCTATTATATTTTCACTTGAGAAGGTGTTGGAACCTTTGGGATCAAAGTGATGGTAGTGCAACTAGTAGCCTTCAACATTCTACTAGTTTTGACAAATTCAAGGATTGCCATAATAATATCATTTTTCACCACTGGCCAATATTCAAAGAAGAACTCTATAGGATATCCATAACCCATGGTATCTTTTCTCTAGGCATAATCCTGATACCTTCCAATATTTCTTGTTTGGAGACCTGTCTAATTAGGTTCTTTTTTGAGGATATGTCAAGCACACTCCATCCCTAATTACCTTTAGTATTAGGACAAATAATTATTGTAGCATAGGTGACTATCAACTTTGTAAATAAATCAATGAATTCCTTTTCAAGAAATTTAAGTTCCTAGATCTTTGTGCTATTTGCATCATACACTGAGATTATAACATTTCTACTAGCTCCGATTTTCATTTGTGCATGAAAATATTTAGTGTCAGCATATCCAAAATCAATGCAGGTAGTTCTTTCCTTCTGCCTTAGTACTTTTTCCTTCATCCCACTCTAGTTTTTTTATTTCCTGGATCCAATGTCTTTCCTGAGCAATCAACTCTTCATCAAACTGGTTAGTATAAAATAAGAATTGTACTCCCTTAGATATTTCTAGATACATTTAGTCTCTAACGGTATGAGGCCATGTATGTATTCAACTCCTTAATGCCTTCTCTAATAGCTTTCAATTTGTACCATAGTTTCTCTATCCTAGTCCTACTTGTCTGTTCCTCCCAAATTTCCTTCAGCAGTCTGTAAAACTCAGGGTGATTGAGTACTATTAAAATAATTTGAAAGGACTTGGGTTCATGTATGGTTGGGTCCACCTATACTAAACTTGAAGAGTGATCTGAAATACCAGACAACATGTAACTAGCTTCCACATGATTGTATCTATTCAACCATTAAATGTTCCTAAAAATCCAATCTATCTTTGAATATACTCTGCTATTAAGCTACTGATTATTGCAAAAGGTAAAGTGTCATCCATTTTCTCTTAAAGGAGTCAACTGGAGGTTATCCATTCAACTTTAGAAGGCTTGTGTTTAAGTTGGCATTATAGGAAAACCCAATCTATCTTAAGTCCTCAACACATTATTGAAATTACCTCATAATAACTAGCATCCTTGATTTCTATTACCCAGTCTTAATAATTGATTCCACAGATCCTCCCTTCAGCTCAACTCATTCTTCTAAGATAGAATTTCTCCTGTTGAGTTCTCTATAGTATAATAGTTTTATTGCTCATGAGTTTCCACCACTGAATTTGTATATTCCTTCTCCACATTAACCAAACTCTCTCATTTTCTGCTTGTGCATAGTTGCATTTGTGATACCAATAAGATCCTAGATTATTCAAGATGACCTGAGCCTTATTCTCTTTAACTCTAGTCTCCAAGATTCCTATTGTGTATACTTTATTATTCTGTAGAAAAAGTCACAACTCCTTATGATTTGAGGGTTGCTTTAGCCCTTTTATATTCCATAAAGAAATTATCATTTAAAACCAAGACCCCAGTGTCATAATTGGTCAGACTACCACTTTCTCCTAGGCTCATAAACCTAATATTGGTTCTAATGTGGTTAGTGTATTGTATGTTTTATGGAGGTTGTTATCCTTATTGTGTTGTTTTGGATAATTTTGGTTTATCTTCAATGTTTATCCTTTTTCCATTACTTTCTTGCTACATCACAAATGGACCTACTATTTCCATCTTTTTTTCCTTCCATTCATTTACAACTTGTTTTTATCTATTTCTATTTCTCTTCTTTTTCTTCCTAACCTCCAAACTGTGCATTTTCCTTAATCTCCGCCTTATTCCATCAATCCTCTAACATGTGCCCAAACTTCATGCATTCATAGCCGAATTTGGGTCTCTATGTGTATTCAACATCTTGTTAAAACTCCCCAAAAGGTGTTGAGATATCTATTGTATCTACCAGCGGCTGTGCCACTTCAACCTCTACTAAAACTCTATCATATGATTTCCTTGTTATCAAAGTAGTACATCTATCTTTGTGAAGAGGTTTTCCCATATTACTAGCTTGATAGGGCTTCATAAGACCAATAGATCACTAACAAGCCTGTTAATATTATCCATAAAGGAATATTTAGGATTTTATCTGGATTAGATTCAAAATTAAGCTCTACCTCTACAGCACAAGAGGCTTATTCCTGATAGTATATGGACCTCTTTATAGTACTTTTCCACCTCCTCTCTCAAACTAAATCAAAAGAAAAAATAGAATTCATCATAATAGTAAACTTGGATTTTCTATCTCCTTCCAAGCTACACTAGTGAATGTTCCATTATACATGGATATGGTGTGTCTCCTACCATATATCCAATTAAGGCATCGTACCAGTATTACTCAAGCTCCAGGATGTCCTCATGACTAACTTGCACATATTTTTTCCCTTCCCTTGTGCAAGAAGGTACATAGTTTACTATCATTCCTTGAGTTGTGATTCTATTAGATTCATGCTTCCTTGTTTACACTGGCATAGGATTTGTTGAAGTTCCAACATCGGAGAAGTGTAACTTCCTTAATAGTTGTTGTGGTTCCTCATTCCTAGCTCCATATGGTTTCAATTGGATGGATTCCTATGATTCGATATCAGTTTTGTGCTCTTCCTGTACCTCATATATTTATTGAAAATCTCTCTATAGAAAGCTCCTAAAAGTGAGGATTATTAACTACACTCTTTTCATACACATTTGGAGTAACCATCTTCACTTCTTTTTGTTGTCGCTTCGCAGAGTTTTTCCGCCATCTTGTTTCAGTCGACTGTTGTGTCGACCCTAGACTTTTTTTGGTTGGTAACTGTATGGGTCCCATATGACCTTCAACGGATCGTGAACAAGGATGACGGACCGTCAAATAGTCAATGAAAGTTAGAAGCCGGGATCCTTACTGGAAAGGACTGGTAGAGGGTTCCACAGTCCGTGGGACTAGTTAATGGGCCATGGACCAGTCCGTAGGAAATGAATAGTTCAAAATTTCTATGATTTTTTCCAAAATCATTTGTTTAGAAATAGAAATGTTTTAGGGTAGTTTTCAAGGAGTTACAATATTTACCCTTTGAGATCATTCATTCTCTAATGAAGATTGGAGTTATGCTTTACCCTAAATTGTGTAGGGATTTTAATAAAACATGAGGACTACTATGAAACTAAGCATAGATTTGAGTTATTAGCTGAAACTATATATGGTTTGACTTGAACTGACATGAAAACATAGATAGAGAGTATTAGAAATTAACTCATAGCATCAAATTAAAAGAAAATCTAGAATATTTAAAATTGGTTACCTTATGTTTCTTTAGAGCTAGAAGGAAAAATATAAGGGCATTTTTTCATCATACCAGCCTCTACTTCGCATGTAGCACCCTGTACTTCGCATGTAGCACCCTCAGTTGCTTGATTTCCCCATAAAACCGTAAATGTAGCCACTTTCTTATTTCAAAGTCTGCGAACCTGCTTGTCTAGAATCTAAATTGGTACCTCCTCATAGGTGAGACTATCCTTGATAGTTATGCTCTCAACAGGAATAATAAATGAAGGATCACTTAAGCATTTCCTTATAGGAGACACATGGGACACCGGTTGGACTGTTGTAAACTCAGTTGGTAGGTCCAACTCATAGGCCACATAGCCTACCCTTCTTAGAATTTGGTATAGGCTAACAAAATGGGAACTAAGCTTTTCTTTCTTCCCAACCACATTACACCCTTCATAGGTGATACCTTTAGGAAACCCCAATCACCTATATCAAACTCCAATTCCCTTATTTTGACATCATAATATAAATTTTTCCTACTCTGAGCTGTTTTCAACCTATCCCGAATCAGTTAAACTTTGTGAGTAGCCTTAAACACGAAGTTTGGACCAATCAAAGGTACTTCACAAACCTCAACCTGACCAATGGTATATATACAACTCTTACCATATAAGGATTCAAATGAAGCCATTCAAATGCTAGAGTTCTTTCTATTATTATATGCAAATTCAATCAAAGGTAGGTGAACACCTATACCACCCTTTAAATTAAAGGTGTAAGATCTTAACATATCATCTAGTGTACGAATGGTCCACTCAGCCTGAAAATCTATTTGCTGATGAAAAGATATGCTGAGGTGAACCTACAAACCCAAACCTTTTCAACGGATGGTTTGACGAACCATTAGTCGGGTCGATGAATCATCAACTAATCTATCAGCCATTGTACCTTTCTGGTTATTTGTTGGACAGCATCCATGGGACCTTATACAGTCTCTAAACAAGGACAACAGACAATTAAATGGTCCATAAAAGTCACTAGTTGGGAATCCTAACTATAAAGGAATGACGGAGGCTTCCACGGTCTGTGGGACTGGTGACGAGCCATGGACCTGAGCGTGGGAACTGAACAGTTATAGATTTCTATGAATGTTTCCCAATATGTTTTGCTTATCCTTAAAAATATTTTAGGGTAGTTTTCAAGGTGTTACAATATATCTCCTCGAGATCATTCATACTTGAATGAAGATTTAAGTTATTATAAGCTAAAATTGCTAGACTAGGTATGGATTTTAATAAAACATAAGAATCAAGTTGAAACTAAGAATGGACTTGAGTTACTATCTGAAAGTATACATGGTTTGACTTGATATGAAAACCAACACAGAGAATAATGGCTACTAACATATAACATGAAACTTAAGGAAAACGTGAATTTTTCATTATTGTTTATCTTATGCTTGTCGGGAGCTAGAAAGAAAACGATGAGCATATTTCTTTATCATATCAACCTCTTTTTCCCATGTAGAACCCACAACTACTTGATTTCTCCATAAAACCTTAATTGTAGACACTTTTTTGTTTCGAAGTAGGCGGACTTGCTTGTCTAGAATCTAAACTAGTACCTTTTTATAGATAAGACTATCCTCGATGGCTCTATTCTC
>JBDJHY010769615.1:0-15433 GCA_039654485.1 Withania somnifera | reverse complement strand
CTGATAACTGCTCCTAGGATATGTGTCCTTGGTTCGAAATTTACTCATTATTTAAAAGCACCAGTCTTGTTATTACTTCAATTATAGATATCTCATCATCTGAGTGACGGTTTATATGGACATGTGAGGTGTAATCGAGCTATTGGGGGTTGCAGATGCAAGCCAGAGTTGCATAATGGTGTTTTTTCTTGTGTAATGTGGTTGTTGGGTTGCAGTCTAGTCAATTTTAGTCCTGTGCTTTTCTGCTTCTTGTTATATTGATGTGAATTTCAAAAGTGTCCTTTGTCGGTCATCAACTATGGTCGAATCAATACTTGTTTCCTGTCAGTGCTACGAAATTGTCTCCATATCTTTTAGGAGCATCAATATCTTGTTTTATGTGGCTTAACTGAGTGCCTGCAACATTTTACCACGTCCTCCTTTATCTCTGTTCTGGTTTTCTGGGGATGAGGTCCTTTGTTCTTGTGGGTTCCACTCTCACGATTTCAGGCATTTTATCCCTGAAAGAGCAATTCAGTAGCCTCCTTTCCTTCCACATCATTCTTTTTTTTCTTTGCCCATAGCCCACTAAAGTAATACTTCCTCCGTCCCGTTTTATGTGGTACCTTTTGACTTGGCATGGTATTTGAGAAAAAAAGGAAGACTTTTGAAACTTGTGGTCTAAATTAATTCTTGAATAGTTTCTTGGTTGTAAATCATTTCATTAAGGGTAAAAGAGGAATTTTAACTAATTTTTTTCCTAATATAGTAAGGTGACATTCTTTTTGGGACGGACCAAAAACGGAAGTGTGCCACATAAAATGGGACGGAGGGAGTACAAGGAAAGAACATAGATAAAATTAGTCAGAACATGGTAGTTTGTGAAGATATCTTGTCGTTTGCAAATTTTGGAGACTAGGGTTTAACCCCAATAGAGACAAAAAAACTCTAGGTGATTGCTTCCCAGTTATCTATGTTTGGTGGACAAAGTTGAGCGGTAGTTGTGGTGGTGGAAGGTAGCATGTAGCTGGTGGAATAGTCGAGGTGTGTGCAAACTGCCTAGATACCAATTGTTTTAGAAAGAGTTTTGTAATTTGCCATGTTTCGACTGTCAAATGCTAGTTTAAGAGCTATTTTTCGTGCTTGAATAGCTATTCTATTGCAAGAGTTTCTGATCCATTTCTCTCCTTTGTGAAGTTGTTGGAACTGTGGAAGGTGGGAAGGCGCCAACAAAAATAAAGACTGACCTGAAGAAACCTATCGTCAATCTTGCTTGCCATCCTCGACTCCATGTTCTGGTAACATGTTTGCAATTAAAGCCTCCCATTCATGATTGATTGGCTAAGTTTGTGACTGCCGATTTGATTTGACCTTTTCTCCCTCCCTTTTGACTTCAGTATGTAGCTTATGCGGAAGGCTTGATTCGAGCTTATAACATCCATACATATGCTGTACATTACACTTTACAATGTGAGATTTGAAAGAGTCCCTTAATATATTCTCTCTTTAGTTGGATAGTCTGAACATAGGAACTTGCATGAAAGTACTTCTGTTTGCCATATTTAGTGGACAATACTATCAAGCTGGTTGGTGCTGGTGCATTTGCATTTCATCCAACACTGGAATGGCTTTTTGTTGGAGACAGACGTGGTACTCTTCTTGCATGGGATGTATCTACTGAAAGACCTATGATGATTGGAATGTAAGTGATGTACAATTCAGCTATGGCTGACTTTCCATTTCATACTTAGAAATTTCCGTAATCTTAATTTTTTCCGATGTCTTCTCACATCTACTGATATGTCAGTTCTTTCTCCCTGAATTTTCTGACTAGTGTTGCAGTTCTTTCTTTGAAAGCTAACAGACAGCTCAGTCTTATTAAATAGTTATAATGCTTTCTCTAAGATTTCATTTTCGTTTTGAACTGCGTTTTCTTATAAAAAATACGTGCGTGATAAATAACCCCTGAATTCTGAAAGGAAATGTTGAATAAAATTCGACACCTGGATGGGTTCTGGTCTTCTGGAATCATTTATTTTGCTGATTAATCTTGGGAATACCAACTCTGACAATTATAACTCCAACTTCTGATGTTAAACATTGAAATTTTACATTTCTTTCACATAGGTAGACTGTAACTTCTAATGTTTTTCTTGCAATAACAGTACACAAGTAGGTTCTCAACCTATTGCATCAGTTTCTTGGTTGCCAATGCTGCGATTGCTGGTCACTTTGTCCAAGGATGGAAATATTCAAGTGTGGAAAACAAGGGTGGTAGTGAATCCCAACAAGCCACCCATGCAAGCAAACTTTTTTGAGCCTGCTGGTACACTCAGTTCTCCGAATCTGTGATGATATTTTCATGAGATCACCTTGATGAAGTTGTTTGACATGAATGAGGAGCTTCTAATATACATCAATTGTTTTAAGAGGCTTCAGAGACAGTAAAGATTTTTTAATGAACCATTCAGATTTGGTGGTGAAAACATAGGTTGATCTCAATTTTTATTTTTCATTGAGGTGTTTTTACTTGTAGAGAAATTTCCTCCATGGTGTTTCAAGAAGGCCTAAAGGAGTAGTATAATAAGACTGAGCAAACTCATTTTGCTTGACCAAAAAACAAAAGGCTCATATTTGAAAGTTTAGGTCTTCTGGGGTGAGGTTCACACCAAAGCTATTCTAACTATAAAGTTGTCTCCGCATGAGCTATAGATCACGGGTTTGATTCCGGAATCAATCAGTGATGCTTGCGTCAGGGCAGCCTACAATACAACCCCGCAGAGTGTGGTACTGTGGTCCTTTCCCGAACCATGCATGAATGTTGGATGCTTCCTGCATCAGGCTGCCCTTTACCAGTTCTTTAGGGAAATCCAATAAAATTGAAATGATAGAAGATCCCTATGCAAGTATGGCATGCACAAATTGTGAAATAGCTCAAATTTTGATTGATCAAAATTTAGAACTAATATTGCGCACCATGGGTCTTGTTCTCAAATAGTGCTACCTTTTCTTTGTTTTATTTGACATTTTTCAAATTTTGAGAACATCCAAAAGTACAATAAGCATTATCCACTTATAAATTGCAATTTTTTACGTAACTTCAACTACTTTGAAGATGCAAAATTTATTTGTGAAGTCAAATTTAGTACATTATGTTGTATTTTCTGGATCGAACCAACTAACAATAACTTCTATTTCCTCCAGTTTATGTGACTCTATTTTTGTATTTGTTTGTTCCAAAAAAGGACAATCCCATCTAAATTTGGAAACAATTTAACTCAAACTTCCCATTTTACCTTTTTTGAGAAGCTTTTTTTCTTCCTGAATAGTACATGGGTGGTACTGATACCATATTTACAAAAGCTCTAAGTCTACTGTTCTATCCTTATAATGGGTCTAAGACATTAATGATAGAGACCGTATCATTAGAATTTATTTGACACCAGAAACATAAAGTCAAAAAGCAGTTCAGCTTCACTTGCTGCATACTGTTCTCTATATTCTCAAAAACTCTAAGATTCCTCTCCTTCTAGATTGTCCTCCAAATAGCAGCAGAGACTATTCTCCGGTTGTTCCTGTTCTTGGCATGTATTCCTGCTTCTTCCAGCTATGTAGAGTGTCTGTGATTTTCCCAGGCATAGTCCTGGCTATATTATTTAGACTGAGCAATATTCTCCACAGTTGACTCGTGATCTTGCTGTGTATGAATAGGTGGCCTACTGTTTAAGCAGTTTCCCCATAGAAAAATCACCTAGAGCACAGTGGGAGTCCCCTCCTCATCAGATTATCTTGTGTCAACACAACTTCCTCTACCAATAGCCATACAAAGCATGCTACTTTGTGAGGAATTCTAGCTTTCTAAATATGCTTTCAGGGCCATTTGAGTACCTGCTGGTTTGGCTGGTTAAGTTTCCAGTAGGCTGAATTTGCTCTAAAAGTCCCTTTGCTATTGCCTTGCTATTGTAGGATATCTTGTCCTATCTTCAGGCCATTGAACTGGTCGATGATGTTGAAGAATTCTATAACTCTTGGAATTTCCCAATCTTTAAGATTTCCTGAACTCAAAGTTCCACCCTTGAGGAGTCCATAACTCTGCTATTGTGTTTTGCTGATGTAGAACTAGACTATATATATCTGGAAATAAAATCTCCATATTGCCTGCTTCATGCCAATCATTCTTCCAGAAGAGAGTTTAGCCCCATCTATCACTTCAATCTTGGTTATGACTTTGAATTCATCCCATAACATTCTAATGGACTTCCATAGGCTAACACCATAAGGAGTAGTAACTTCCTTTGTCATCCCGTTATCATTTTCCTCATATTTACGCTTAATGACATTGCCCCATAAGTTTTGATTTTCATTCGCATACTTCCAAAGCCACTTCATTCGGAGAGCTTTACTTTGATTCTTCAAGTTCTTGATCCCCAAACCCCCCGTTCTCTTCATAGTAGTCCTGCTTTCCATTTGACTAAATGGTGGCCCTTTCTTTCTTTGTTTCCTTGCCATAGGAATTTCTTCCTGATGCTATCCAACCAATTGATGATTCTTGTTGGTACAGGAAATAAGGACATCATATATGTTGGAAGTGCATCATGCACATAATTAATCAAAGTCAGTCTTCCCTAGAGAAAGTTATTGGGATTTCCATCTTGCTAAGTTCTTCTCACATTTCTCAATCTCCCCATTCTAAATTTTCATAGACTTGGACTTTGCCCCCAGAGGCAGACCAAGGTAAGTGGTTGACAGAGCACCCACTTCACCTCCTAAAATTCTTCAACGTTTCAATGTTTGGTACACCGTTGACCGGATAGAGAAAATTTTTCCTCCAATTCACATGCAGGCCTGACATTCCTTAAAAAATGACCAAAAATCAACGTCAATATTCTTAGATGTTCCTCTTTAGCATCACATAATATAAGTGTGTCATCTGCATACCACAGGTGAGCTATCTCCAGGATTTCCCTTCCCGCTCTAGCAACCTCAAAAACCTTTTAGCCATCCTTCTCTGTTTGCAGTCTTAATCGTATTGTTGGGACCCTTTATTACTAGTATGAGCAGGAATGGTGACAGGGGGTCTCAGGCCCCTCTGTGAGCTAAAGAAACCAGCTGGAGAGCCATTTATAAGGATTGAAAAGTTCACTACTGAGATGCAATAATAGATCCAGTCTTCATTTGCACCAAAATCCCATCTTCTCTAGCAAACTCATAAGAAATCCCCAATTGACATGATCAGAGGCCTTTTTAGTATCAAACTTGCATAGTATTCCCGGTTTCTTCGAATTCAGCTTGGAATCAACAACCTCATTAGCTATGAGGGCAGTATCCATGATTTGTCTTCCTTGAATAAAAGCCATTTATTGTGAATCCGCCTATTAGGCTGATAGGTCTTAAGTCCCTTAGTTCTTTAACACCTTTTTTCTTAGGAATCAAGGCAATAAAAGTAGCATTGAAGTTTCTTTCAAACCTTCCTTGCTCATAGAACTTCTGAAATGTGTGCATAACCACAAGTTTCAAAAGTCTTATAACTACAAAATGTCATGGCTAACACCACGTCTCAAAAGTCCTTTTCGTTTTTAAACTCTGTGCCCAGTCAAATAAATTTACACAAATTAAAGTGGAGGTAGCATATATTTTTCTTTCTACTGCTACCAACAACATATGTATTTCACATTAGAACTTTAATCTCTATTTCAGTAAAGACAGAAGGAGTACATTTTTCCTTTTTTACTTGTTTCTTTTTTATCCTTTCTGTTGATGCTATATGTTGATGAATTATCTTCTTTGTTGCAGCTATTGAATCCATTGACATCCCTAGAATTCTATCCCAGCAAGGAGGAGAAGCAGTTTATCCACTTCCTCGGATCAGGGCTTTAGAAGTTCACCCAAAATTAAATCTATCCGCGTTGCTTTTTATGGTGAGCTTTTCGATTTATGTCATGTACCTGTGACTTGTTTTGATACTCAGGACATTTCTATGTTTGTTATAGAGTTTGAATGGTGCTGACAATAGAAACAATAGAGCTGCTTTTACTAGGGATGGAAGGAAACAATTATTTGCAGTTCTACAAGGTGCAAGGGGATCTTCAGGTATTTCTAAACTAAGAATATTCCTGATACTTTATTTCCTACCGTTATTAGATTTCAATATCATATCGTTTTTAAAATCAGGTAAAAGTATTTCATTTATAAACATAGCCACAAAACTGGGTTTATACAAGGGGTATTACCAAAAAGTAAAGAATGTAAAACAAGACAAGATTCTCTACAAAATCCACCCGTTCATTTATGCAGCTAGGAACATTATGGGTGAACCAGAAAAATAATAAGAGACCGAAGGCTGCTCCTCAACTGTGTAAAACTTTACTCTACCCCCTCAAAAGCTCTCCTATTTCTCTCTCCGAACGATGCACATCAATGCAAGAGGAATCACGTTACATTCCCTTTGTCTTCTCCTACAAAACTTCAACTCTTTCACATTTTATTGGATGAAAAGTTCCAAACCACTGAAGCATGATCCATTATAACCTTATGGTAAAAACACAATGTACGAGATGATGATCCATGTGCTCACCCACTTGCACATGTAAGACCAACTTACACAAGCAACCTTTCGCTTTCTAAAATTTTCCGCTGTCAAGATCACCCCTCTAGCAGCTAACCAAAAGTAAAAAACACACCTTCCTCAGCACCTATGGTGTCCATAATGCATCACGCGAAGCATCCTCCTCCTTAACCAAAAGTTTCTCATAGAAATATTCAACAAAGACAACAACATACCCAGTAAATTCGCACATAGTAGGGTCTGGAAGGGCGTACACAGTCCGTACCACTAGCTTAGAGGTGAGGTAGTGAGATTGTTTCGGGTAGACCTTCCGCTCACGAAAAAAATCACAGTCTAATAAGACAATAAACAATATATAGTAACAAAATGACACCAAATAGTAAAAACAACGTTACCGCGGAATAACACAACAATCTATGCTAAACAACAAACATCAATACGATTCCAAAGATAAAACACAACAAGAATTGCACTACAGTACTACTAACACGAAAAACAAAACAAAGCACACCTCCTTACTAGCAAGAACTCCTCCCTACTAACCCACCACCTAATTCGCGTCTTCCACCTCTTCGTATTTAAGGTCATGTCCTCGGTAAGCTGTAATTGCTCCATATCATGTCTAATCACCTCCCTCTAATACTTCTTCGGTCTGCCTCTACCTCGCTCGAAACCACCCAACGCCAACCTCTCACACCTACGCACTGGAGCATCTGGGGCCCTCCTCGTCACATGCCCGAACCATCTCAACCTCGCTTCCCGTATCTTGTCTTCCACTAAACTCACCCCCACCTTGTCACGTATAACCTCATTCATAATCCTATCACTCCTAGTAACTCCACACATCCACTGCTGCATCCTCGTATCTGCCACTTTCTTTCTTTGGATGTAAAAGTTTCTTCACATGCCAACACTCCGCTCCATACAACATAGCAGGCCTAACCATTATTCCTGAAACCTACCACAAAGCATGCATCAGGGCTATCTACCAAATGACTTGCCTATGTAGAAAGGCCAACAACCTGTGAAACTCAGTACCATATCTTATATTGGAGCTATATCGATTTCATTTCATCCTGCAAGTCTCAGTCCTTTTAAAACTGATAAGATTTGCTTTTCAAGTCAGGTCTTTTCATCAAGTTTGATCTCTCTGGGACCTGGGCTTTAATTTTTAATATGATTTAGCATAGTTATATAATCATGACCGACATGGTTTCCAAAATGGTGGTAGCCGTTTATGTGACTCTACTATTATCGTTGCTATACGCTTGATCTTGCAGAGAAAATTAGTGGAATTGGCAACTATCTCTTCATACATTTAGTTACTCTAGTTCTGATCTCATCAGCTTATCTAACTTTTTTACGTGGCGGTACTATTGTGGTTTCTATGCGCATGATCTAGGGAAATAATAGAATCTGTAACGATCTTTCCAGTGCATGTAATTGGCAGTGGCGGAGCTAGGATTTTCAGTAAGGGGTTTCAAAATTTGAAAAATTATGCACGAACTAGCTGTAGGGAGTTCGATATCTACTATATATAAATAAAAAATAATTTTAAATAGTATAATCTTCCGTCGAAGGGGGTTCATAAGGTGGCTCCGCCATTGGTAATTGGTTCTGTTTTAAGTGCTTAATATATCTTGGGTCATCAACGGGGGAAGGAGTGTGCTGAGGCTTACTTGCACCTTTTATTCCTGATTGTTTCTACTGTTATCCCCTCTCTGGTCTTCAATTGGATACTGAAAGAGGCATTTGCTAACTGCTGTTATTTTCTGGTCCCCTTAGAATATGCAATCAGTATGTTGCTTTTTGAGTTTGGTCAACTTTTTAGTGCGACCACACAACCAGTATTATCAAAGTCGCACTTAAAGCGCTTATTCCTAAAGCAAGGTTCAAAATGTGTTGAGAGCTTCGCCTCGCTTTATGTGCGCTTCACTGTCGTTAGCAAATTTTTAGGCATATTGTTCCTTGTCAACGAGTCTCTTCGGAAGAGACGACACTAAACAATTGATACTTGACTTTATCGTAATTATTTTTCGATTTCTTTGTTCATATATCTCTCATTCATTCTTATAATTATTAGCATTGGACTAAACGTAAATATTTGTATTTATGCTCCCTTTGCGCTTTTTTTAATTGAAGCCACGCTTTTATTTGCACTTTGCCCTTTAAGCCCCAATAGACCTTGGAGTTTTTTTGCGATTTTCGCTTTTGATAACACTGCACACAACGTCCTTGTTAGTGTAGATGATGGTGTGTTTTTTGTAGAGGACTATACTTTTCTGTAATCTTTCTACTTTTGTGTAGCATATCTGTCCAAGGGGGGGAGCCCGAGAGCATCAGTAATTTACAAAAAAGAAACAAAGTAATCTGTAATCCAAATATGGTGTTTGGGATGAATGTACTTTAAATGTGATTATAGGTGATCTTGTACGGTTAAAAATGCTTGCAGGCACGTTTCCGAGATAGCTACTTGTAGTTTGAGATTTCAAACTTCTTTCCTTTTCTGGGGGGGTTTTCCAGGCAAAATGAAGGAAGCTTACTTAGTTGGGAAAATTTCATTTACTATAACGCTGGTTTAAAGTCGTATGATATCACAAAATGTCACTCAGAATTAGAATCCTGGTACTAATGGGTAGAGCACTGCAAGAATTTAATGAGAAGAACAAAAGTTAGTCACAAGATTCTACAATGGCTAGTCTCTGTATTTATTGCTGCATCAAAGGAACTGGGGATGGTAGTTAAGAGATGTAGGAAAAAAGATCATTTCTCTGAATACTACTGCACACTCAAATTATAATGAGAAGGGTTGGTACATTAGTTTCATTGCTATACAAGGGCAAAATAGATCAGTCATTATTACACCTGAAATTACATAAAAAGAGGGATGGGGGGATATTGCCCTCAAAATCGCAAAGTTGATCTATGATCCAGAAAAGGAGGGGGAGAAGAAGCAAATAACAAGTACAAAAGAAATCGTCTCATTCATATAAAGAGGCTTGCAACACTAGCAGATGGCCGACGGAGGGCACCAAAAAGATGGAGATACAGAGCACTGCAGCTGGTTTGAATCTTTCTGGAGACATAACCGCATCTGGTGAGGATTTATTTAATAGACGCATAGTGGGAAAGTTTCAGTCGATACCCCACAGCTGAACGATGTGAGAAGGTGGGCTTGCAACCCATGGAAGTCAAGAGGCATCAATTTTTACATCGTGAATGATGGTATGTTCTATTCGAACTCCCTTCTCGCAGAGCAGCTGAGCATGTAATGGGAGGAAATTGGTCATGGAAGAAAATGCATTTAAAGCTGGAATAATGGGAGCCAACTAAGGGTTGTTGGCCAGAGGAGATAAGGAGAGGTTGGGTCTGGATTAGTGTTTTAGGTCTTCCTTTGAGCTTGTGGTCACAGGAAGTTTTCAAACAAATTGGAGACAGCCGTGGGGGTTTTATGGAGACGGAAGAAGAAACAACTCTCAAAAACCACCTCTATTGGGCTCGGATTAAAGTGAGAGGTGATGGGAAAAAGGTCCTGAAAGAGAAATTTCTGATTGAGGATTTGTCTACAGATCCCGATCTGGACTGAATCTCCGGTGACAATAAGAAAGAAAGAGGTGAGAAGGGAAGTGGCAGATTTTTATCCTGAAGATAATAGAGGTCAGAAACCCCTTTTGATAAATGCTGTCACATGTGCGGACCTCAAAAAGTGGGGAATTTTTAAATTCACCAAGTAGAAAGGGGGGAAAAGATGAGGGCCCATTAGAAGCTACACGGCACCAGATTAAAAAGAAAAAACAAATGGGCCTGAAGGACCCAATTGTTTTCCTGTCATATGCTACCAACCTAGTTCCAACAGGCCTAAGAAATACATCAGAAGACATAATAAACATGGAAATTTTTGCCAATTCACAGGAGCTCAAACGTACGAACAAGTTCGAACAACTTACTGCCCAGATGGAAAGAAGAGAGACACACAAGGGAGAATTCTCACCAGATGAAAGTCTTGTTAATAGAAGATGCTAATTACCTCCATAATGGCAGTAAGGGGGAAACAGATTGTGGAGAAGGAGGGTGAACTGAATACAGTAGCAAGAAGCAGTTCCATTAAATGTACAAATGCCAACAGAAGTGCCTCAAAGCACCAACACTACAGAAGGAATACAACAAAACATTATGAGATTAAGTAAAGAGTTCTGGGTTGATTTCAAAGGATGAGAAGAAATGCAGAATTGCTATTTCTGAAGATAGACAACAATAAACATGTAAACAATGGTAAGATAGGGGAACAGACAATTGTTAAAAAGAAAGAGGTTAATGAACTGAAAATGCTAGAGATCAATTCTAACTTTGTGTGTAATGGTTCCGGAATAGGGGGAATGTTTAGCCATTAAAAAACAATGAAGTTAATCATTGTGTCATGGAACGTGAGGGGGATAACTTGTGCAAAGAAAAGGAGCACAATTAACATTATATTACGCACTTGGAAAGCTGATATAGTGTGTTTACAGGAGACAAAATTGGAGGGGAACATTGAAGACAAGGTGAAGGAGATATGGGGAATAGATGAACTGATATCGTGTGTTTACGCACTTGGAAAGCTGATATAATGATTATTTGAGACAAAAGGGAGAGGGAAGGAGAGGTTAGTAGTCTGGGTATGTACACTCTAACCTGCAGTTTTTCAGGGAAGACTCAGGAATTCCAGTGGCATCTGACTGGGATGTATGCTCCAAATGTAGACAGGAAAGGGAGGAGACATGGTGGGGATTTTAATACAACTAGACCTGGGTGCTATGTGGGGATTTTAATACAACTAGACACCCTTCACATAAGAAGAATTGCAACAGAATTAGTAAGGCAATGACAGAGTCTTCAGAGTTCATTGAAGATATGGAGTTGGTGGACCCTGAGTTGATTGGAGGGAAGTACACATGGAGGAGAAGTGACAGACATAGTTGTGCTGCTGGGTTGGACAAAATGCTATTTTCAGAGGAATGGGACTCCAGCTTTAGGAAAATTAGACAATACACCCCAGATGTTACAATGTGGGGAATGGGAAAAAACGAAGTCTTATCTTAAATTTGAGAATTGTTGGTTGCAGACAACTGATTTCAAGAAAGAGTCAGAAGTTGGTGGGATTCTTTCGATTACACTGGAAAGCCTGACTACATCCTAGTATCTAAATTAAAGACCTTGAAGATGAAGTTGAAAGAGTGGAGCAGAACAGCTCAAGGCAATTTGAGTACACAAAAACAAAATGTCTTATCACAGCTGGTTGAGGTGGATAGGGATAGGATACAGGAACAGAGAGAACTGAATGAGGAGGAAATAGCTTGCTGAACATGGAGCATGAAGCTATAGTCAAAAAGGAAGAGATAGCATGAAGGCAAAGGTCCATGGTAACATGGTTGAAACATGGGGAGGGTAACACAAGATTTTTCCACAGAACAACAAATGCTCACGGGAGGATGATTACAATAGATAAGCTCAAGTCAGAAATGAGCTAGTACAGAGCCAGAAGAAGTGGGTAAAGAGATAGTCTCCTATTATGAGAACTTGTACAAAGAAACAGAAGCTTCGAAACCACAACTAGAGATGAGAGACTGGCCCAAGATTGAGGAGGAGGATAACACTTTTTTTGATGGCTGATTTTGAAGAACAGGAAGATCTGGAGAGCATTAAAGCTTGTGCAGGAGACAAGCACCTGGCCCTGACGGTCACTCTCTTTCTTTAAGTAGCGTTGGGAGATTATCAAGAAATATCTAATTGCTTCCATTAAGAATTTCCATGAATAAGGCCTCTTTGAAAGAAGTTTGTGCAACCTTTGTGTCTTTAATCCCAAAGAAGGTGGATGCAGTGGAACTAAATGATTATAGACCTATCAGCCTCATTGGTGGTGTTTATAAGATCATAGCAAAATTGTTGGCTGAGAGATTGAAGAAGCTGATACACAAACTGATGCACAGACAACAAATGACTTTCATCAAGGGGAGACAAATCATGGATGCCATCTTTATAGCAAATGAATGTGTTGAGTCTAGACAAAGAAGCAAACTTCCTTGGTTATTATGCAAACTAGATATTCAGAAAGCCTATTACCACTTGATTTGGGGTTTCCTTATTCATGAGCTAGAAAACATGGGATTTGGAGCTAGATGGATCAAGTAGATCAAACATTGCATTGGCACAGTGAGGTTTTCAGTACTAGTAAACATAACACTAAATGGATTTTTCTGCTCTTAAAAGGAAAGGTAAGGCGATCCTCTTTTCCCCTTTCTATTCATTTTGGCTATAGAAGACATGAATAATTGTTACAAATAGCCGGGGTAAAGGATGGATCAGGGGCTTCCAGGCTAGAGGTGATAACAATATGGAAATCACTCACCTGTAGTATGCAGATGACACTTTGATTTTCTGTGAGGCAATAGAAGAAAACATTTTGATACTGAGGGCCATCTTTATAATTTTTGAAGTAGTCTCTGGCCTCAACATCAAATGGAGTAAGAGCTACATCTATCCCATAAATAAGGTGCTGGAATCGGAAAGTTTGGCAACAAAGATTGGCGGCACAGTACTCCCAGCAACTTATCAAGGTATGCCATTGGGAGCAAACAACAAATCCATTGTGATTTGGAATGGGGTCATTGAAAAGTGTGAGAACAAGTTAACAAGTTGGAAAATCCAATACTCATCTAGAGGAGGTAGACTGATCTTGGCAAACAATGTACTAGATGCACTACCTTCCTGTATGATGTCAATCTTCACAATACTTGCTAGTGTGACTAAAAGGATTGATAGAATAAGAAGAAACTTTTTCTGGAAAGGCACTGAAGACAAGAATAAACTACACTTAGTGAAATAGGAGGAGTTGACTATGGGAAAGAAGATAGGAGGGGTGGGGATAAGAAATATGAAATTACGGGATCAAAGCCTCATGACGAAATGATTGTGGACGTTCGGGACATCTGACAACATATTACAGAAGGATGTTAACTGCACAAAGTATGGGCTAGAAGACAACTGGGCAACTAATATGGTATCTATTCCATATATTTGCACAACGTGGAGAGCTATCAGGAATCTGTGGCCTATGATGAAAGCAAGGTCAAGTTCAAGGTAGGTGATGGGCACAAGATCTCCTTATGGAATGATAATTGGATAGGCCAAGCTTCGTTGAAACAACAATATCCATATCTCTTCAGTTTATGCTTGCAGCAACAGGAAACAGTAGCTGAAATATGGTCTGAACAAGGTTGGAATCTTAACTTAAGAAGACACTTATATGATTGAGAAGTGGACAGAGTACCGGCTTTCTACTCCACAATGCAGAATTCAATTGTTTGAATAAAGAAAGGGATAGCATGGTATGGAAGGAAGATCAGCATATAAATCATTGGACTTACCAAGACACATGGAGGTGGATTGGCCATGGAAGATGATATGGAAGACCAAAGTTCCATATAAAGTGAATTGTTTCACTTTGTTATTAGCAAAGGAAGTTGTCTTGACACGTGAGAACCTCAACAAAAGAGGATTCCATCTATGCTCGAGATATTTTCTATGTGGAGAGTAAAGGGAGACAATCAACTTTTCTTACACTATAGCTGGAGAGATCAACAATGGAGAATATTTATTTGTCTAAGAAAGATACACCGGGTGAAACCAGGTGGCATAAGAGGTGTTTTGAGCTCTTGGAACAGTGATGGCAATGCAAGCCCAAAGGAGAAGAAATGGAAGATTGTCTCAGCATACACTTGGTGGACAATGTGGAAGGAGCGGAATCAAAGTTGTTTTCAAGACAAGCAGCATGACATGCAAAAGTTCAAGATGAAGCTTAACTTTGTTTTATTCATGGTGTGAACATGATATATTAGTGCAAACTGAAGACATTTTTAATGTCCTAGACTACTTGTAAGAAATAGGGAAAAATAAGGTCCGATGTAGTATGTAATACTTTTGAAACGGTACTACATTATTTGGATGTAGTGCCTCTGTGAATATATATAGACTAAATGATACCATCCTAAAAATAAAAATAAAAAAATAATAGGTGATCTTGTGATCACGTTGATATAATTGTGGTATTAAGTGATCTGTATCTTCACCTTCTTGTTCTAACTTTATGATCCTGAACAGCCTCTGTCTTGAAGGAAAAGCTCTCAGCCCTTGGTTCATCTGGAATATTAGCTGATCACCAACTTAAAGCTCAGCTGCAAGAACATTATTTGAAAGGGTGAGTTAAGCCTTAGCATTGTCACTTTCTATCACTATTAACATGCAGAACACCCAAGTTGTGACTTGTAAGCTACTGATTTGTTGTTGCATTTTTAATTTTCTTCTCTTTTGGATTTGGCATTTTAAGTGAACCAAAAAATGTTACAATTCTTAAGAGCATTCATCTCTACATGATTTTTCAACTAAGGAGGGTGGGTTAGTTATTTGGTGTGCAAAAGAGACAAGGGATGGCATAGCCAAATTGTTTCCTGAGTCTTAAACCAACCAATGAATTTCACAGAGCTATTCAAAGTTCAAACTGTCGTTCAGGTTTACAGTATTTTTTTTTCATTCAGTTCGAATCAATTATGCTTCTTGTCGCTAATGTTTTCAATTCAAAAGATTTCAAATCTGTGGTAAAGGAAGTGTACTTTTCATTATGTTTACGTGGTGCTGAAAGGGTTAAATTGCTTTTCTCATCACCAAAATAAGCTTTAGTTACCGTTATCTAAGCACAACGGAAGATACACAGGAGTGTCACAGTAGAAAGTAGAAAATATATCGTGACTTTCAAAAAGATAACCACATTGCGGAAGAGATGATATCAAATTTGGTAGAGTAGTTTTCTTGTCTTCTTGGTGGTTTAAGGCTCTAGCAATCTCCCATCATATATTT